>BMAO01029940.1:0-18654 GCA_019973975.1 Trichonephila clavata | reverse complement strand
CCCTTCATTCGAGTAAAAATTAATACAAATATAAATAGAAAAAAAGAACTTGTTTATTCAATTTTATTTTTCTAAATTATAAAGTTTATTTTTAAATTAGAAACTTTCAATATTCCCAAATACTTATTGAACTTAAACATTTTTTTTTTGTCTTGTGTAATATCGATGCACAGTTCGCTGCCAGTACCACAGGTAAGCAAGAAAAAAATAAAAATCTTATCTTTCTGTGTTGCCCAGATCTGCTACGAATTTTGCAGCCATGTGAGTGAGTGAATGTTAACATTGCACTGTTCAGTTACACGAAGGCTACGGGCGACAGACCTCGTAATTTTGACCTATGATCAAGTGACGAGGACGACACCTGAGCTGGTACCACTTCTTCTATCTACCACACCATACCAACGGGAGGACGTTTGAGCTCTTGACAGATTTAAGATGCCTCATTCTCGCCTATACGGCGGGTCTTTAGTGGTTAACATTCTATTTTTTCTTAACTATACATTCACTGGGCACTAACATTCTATTTTTTCTTAAACTGTGTTATGTTATCCGGAGTTATTTTGACTTTTCTATAACTAGATAAAGTTCAGCGTATTTATTCGACTTATTATAACTTTTAGTTTGATAAGCTCGTAAAACAGTAGGTTAAATGACAGGGAAACCTGCTAGAATAAGCACTTTACAACAACTCATTGCCCGTCCCTTTTGGGAAAAGGCAGGTAAAAAAAGATTTTTTAATTATTTGTAAGCATTAATATTACAATTTAGAGTGGGAGTAATATTTATTAGGCATTCCTGCCGAGATGTGAGTTTGATGCATTATATGAATAGAATAGAATCAGGGGCATAGCTACCACAATATCAGCCGTATCATAGATACGGTACCCTCAAGCTATAGGGGCCCCAAGGTCTGTAAATATAGTCTCACTACTAGGGCTATCATATTTTAAAAAGGGCACCGAAGGAATTTTCATACTGGGCCCATCATAATTAGCTACCCTGGTGATAAAAATTCGATGCGAATAGAAATATAAGAAGATATTAATTATTTAGTACTGTATTTAATGTATTAATTTTAGAATCTATCAGTTAAATCAGAAAATATTTGAAGTAAACTAAAGATAGAGCATTGCACCCCAAAAACATTTGTTTCAAAATCGTTAAACTAACTACAAGATGAACTTTTCCCCCCGAAAGCGGAAGAATCAAATGTTTGCCATTTAGAAGCATTGTAAAAAACTCGTAACACACACAAAATGACGAGTCTCTCAGCGTTGTGGACGCTGAACTGTAAAAACTTCCCTGTTGAAGAATTCGAAACTGAATTTACAAAGTCTGAGGAATAACGGCAAAAGGTGGTTCGGGGAAATTTCGTGACACTGGAAGAATTAACCAGCTAAAAACATAACAAAACTTTTTTATCAAATGTAAACTCCAATCAAAGCACTCAATCCCTTAAAAGGATAGAAGATAATCTAAAGATACAATTCGCATAAAACTTAGGAAATGTATAATGTACTCCAATAAACTTTTTAAAATTTTGTTTAATAAATGTTTTTTCTTTTGCAATATGCTTTAACAGGAAAAAGCTTTTCAGTCTCAATTTCATGTTAAAATGTATCAGGGGTATTAACTTTCTCTAGAGGGCTGAAAGTTTAAATAGTATTCAAATATATATATATATATATATAACTCTTTGAAATTAAAATTAAATAATTCGAATCTTTTACGCAGTATTTATAAAGGAATGGGGTTTCAGAAAAGTGTGAAATGTTTAAAATATAATAATAATTTTTCAAAAATTATAAGCATATGAAAATGAGAAATATTTCTATAAGAAATATTAATTAAGTTTTACGTTGTGCATGCTTTTTCTAAACTCTGGTAACTTTAACTACTAACAATAAGTTTATTTATAAAGTTAAAAGTATCCTTATTACACTGTAGTATTTTTAAATAAATAGAATAATAAATTGTATTTTTTAGAAAATAAAAAAATTAAATTTTCAATTTTTTTTTAAATTTTAATATTTTGAAATAAAAAAGATATATTATTCTTAAATTAGTAAGGTTTAAAGAGTATGATACATTTAAGAGATCTATAAAATTTTACACACCAAAGGCTATTATTTTAGAAAATAGAGTGCGCAACACAAAAATTACTTAATATTTATTACAAAATTATTTCTTATTTGCATATGCTTATAATTTTTTAAATCATGATTATGCTTCAAACATTTTGTACTTTTTTGAACCCATAATCCTTTGTAAATAATGTATAAAAGTCTCAAATTAATTAATTTAAATTTAAAGGAAGTATAATAGTTTTAAAATTGTTTATATTTAACCCCTGAGACAAAATTAACACCCCTTAAGCGATTTCACAGCACATTTATTATTTTCTCAAAACAATATATATATACATTTTTTTTTATGCCTTGAATATGTTTCATACACGAGTAGTTTTTTGCACACTCCTTCAAAGACTAGAATATATATTACTAAATTTCAATTAATTACTTATAATTGAACCCTTCAAAAAAGAAAATGCGTTTAAAATTTAGCTTCTTTAATATGGTTATTCAACGACTACTCTCCTGATTTAAAAAATAATAATTTTTCGAAAAAATAGATTTCTTTTATTACATTTTGTATATGGTCAAAAATTTTTTGTCAAAAGTAATTTTATTTTTTTAGGAAAGAATTTTTTCAGAAAAAACTGTTTAGTTTTACGCAGAACACACACATAATTTCTTCCAATATCTCTACTGATCGAAAAATAAAGCGGTAAAAAAGATGTTTCTGAAATATTTACAATTTTATATGTAAGTTTCCTCGATAAAAATAAATCTCTAATAGAATCTTGCAAGATCAGCTATGCAAGTTGTTATCGAATTCTGTTTATTTGCTATTTATAATTGAGCAACATCAATATTTCCCAAATTTTTTTTTTTCTTTGTTCAAAGTAGAGAACACTTCTGAATTGTTGTCAAGTGTGTAGTTGGAGCAAATATTTTTATACATGATGACTACTTTTTTTTTTGTACAGGAAAGTAAAATTTTAGTAAAAGTATAAATGCTGGAAATTTATATTATATACAAAAACTACAAAAGGTGAAAAATAAAAAAAAAAACAATCTACTTTTTGTATAGTTGTTTTATTTGTAATTTATCCATTTTAAAAAAAGAAGCTTTTAGATAGTCAGCAAGTTAAAAATTTTGAGGAATTGATAAAATATTTTCATTATTGAAATAAATAAAAACTAAAAAACCGGTAAGACAAAAAAACTTAAAGGAACTCACATTTACTTCCCCCTCCTCCATTGTTTATAGTAATAAATAAATTTCAACAAAAATAAAACCAAATTCGTTTTATTGAGAATTTTTAAATTTTTTTGTATTTTATAAGAATTTACACAAAATAATAGGATTAAAAAATTATTTCATTAAAGACACTGTGAGAAAAAAATGGATGTTAATACCTCTGCTTGAAGCTTAGTAATATATGAGGGCTTTACTGCTTCAATAAAAAACTCAATTTGAAATTTTTTTTCGCATAGTTTTTTTCCTACATGCTGCAAACAACATTGGTGTCAATGATGTTTTGCAGTAAAATTTTCAGAGCACTGTTCGGCTTTTTCCGCAAGGTGTTGCTAAGTAACGACAACTCATTTCCTCTACTGTTGGGTAATTAAGTCTGAGGGACTTTCAGTTATTCCCATATTGGTAAAAATCCAGTAAAAATGTGCAATTTCTATTTAGATAATAGCCTTTGTTGCTCCATTCCCCCCAATTTCTGTAATTGTTACTGTACAGTGGTGGCAAAAAGTCCTGAACACACTCATTTTTTAGCGTATTTTTTGTGTTTGACTTCATTTTTCGTTGTGAAATTATCGCACTATCTTAAATACTGTTATTGATTTTAACGTATTTTTTATGCTGATTTCAAATCTACTACTAGTTTCTTAATGACTAAAATATTTTTTGTAGTAAAGCTGCCTGAACACAATAATGTGAAATATGTGCAGAATAAAACAATATAGAATAACATAATATGCAAAGAAAAATAACACGAAAATTGACAAATACGGTATATTTAATAAGCATTTTGAAAATTACATTGTTGTCACATGTTAGAAAATCAATATTTTATGGGCCAGCCGTTTGCTTTAATTACGGCTCTGCATCTCTTTGGCATGGAATGCACCAATTTCAAAAAGATCTTTCGTGATAATATGGTTGAAGGAAAATATTAAAGCTTCAATTAATTCACGTTTGTTTGAAATTTTTTCTTTGAAATTTCATAACCAATTTTAAACCATTAGTTCTGTATCGGATTAAGGTCGGGAGACTGTCCTGGCCAGTTCATTCTTTTCACAGTATGGTCTTTCAACCATTTCTGGACTACATTTGCACGAAGACAAGGGGCGTTATCGTCCTGAAAAATCCATGACTGATTCCCAAAAAGATCTCTAGCAGTTGGTATCAATTTATTTTGTAGTATTTCAATGTAATCTATGGCTTTCACTGCTCCGCTAACGATGTGAAGTCTTCCAACACCATGAGAAGACATACAACTCCATACCATCACTTTTGTCGGGTACTTTACTGTGGGCTTCAGACACTGAGGCCTGAATTCCTCATGAATGCGTCGTCTTACATAGGCAATACTTTGGTTGCCAGAAATACAAAACTGACTCTCGTCACTAAATATTACCTTTTACCAGTCTTTAATAGTCCATAATGAATATTCCCTTGCCCACGTCAATCGCCTCTTGCGTTGAAATTCAGTCAGTAATGGTTTTGGGCTCGCTTTACAGCCTCGTAACCCAATTTCCAGCAGTCTTCCTCTAACAGTTCTTGGGCACACACTCACATTTGATGTCAAAGTCCATTGTTTCAAAATTTGCGAGGAATTAAGCTTTCTGTTTGAAAGTGAAATTCTGTGCAATAACCTGTCTTCACGTAAAGTTGTTTTTCTTGGTCGTCCTGATCGCCCCGTCCGCAAAAAAATTTGTTTCAGAAAATCTTTTCAAAGTTCTCACAACAGTAGAAAGGCCACATGGTACTTTAGCAGCAATTTGGCGCATAGAATAACCTTCTTCCTTCAAATGTATTATTTTGTACCTTTTATTCTCAGGCAGATATGAAAATTTAGCCATAATTCCAATATTTTCCACAAATGCACTTCAAATTGCTTTCAATACACTATTTTCCACAAGCACACACACACAACTACATTCAATACAATAAACCACGTTTCACCTTTTTCTTTCAACCCTTTATCGCTACTGCTTTCTGATTGGTTGAAATAACGGAGCATTTCATTGGTGGAAAACACACTCACTCATTCTTATGGTAACCTTGTGCTTTCTTGTCAAGGTTTTTTCAACAATCAATGAAACTATTTACTTTAGATGAAATCTACAAACAGATTTGAAATCAATAACAATATTTAAGATAGTGCGATAATTTCACAACGAAAAATGAAGTCAAACACAAAAATTACGCTAAAAAACGTGTGTGTTCAGGACTTTTTGCCACCACTGTACGTTCTATGATCCCAAGGATAACAAATTTTCTAATTGCCACTATTTTAACTCTTAAGCTTAGTTATATAGATAAAATATTTGTAAGTGTTAATGGTGACTTTTTCCCCTTGGAAATCCAAAAATGACTCTTAACGGAGTTGAAGTTTACCATTATCAAGTTTGATCGAAAAACAATTTATTGTAATTTAATAAAGCGTACGATGTACTTCACGAAAAAAAGAAACCAAAAATCTTTTTGAATGTATCTTGAGAAAAGCTGATCATAATCTGAGAAGATTAATTATGTAGAACAAGGGCACCTCTTTGACCGCCGACCACACTGATATGACAAATATTTAAAGATGGCTGGAACTTGAGGTTTAAGGAGGGTGGGGAGAGGACGCTATATAATATCAATTACATTTAAAATGCGGAAAATTGATCAACACTCTAATTTTATTTTTAGACTCTTTCAAACTCAACTCACAAAAAAAAGTTTTTTTTATATGTGGTTCTCAGTACATTTCCTTTCATCAATCATCCCAAGCTTTCTCGTGGCCATGATAGCCAAGTGGTCAGGATATCGGATCATGGCTGGGGTGTCATGAGTTCGAGCCCAGTACCACTGAAAACCCGCCGTGTAATGGAGCTATGCACGTCCTCCTGTTGGTGTGGTTTGGTGTTCGGAGAGGTGGTGCCAGCTCAGGTGTCGTTCCCGTCACTTGACCATGGTTCAAAATTATGAGGTCCGTTGCCAAAAGCCCTCGTGTAGCGAAGCAGTGCGACGTTAATATTCATTCACTCACCCCACCCAAGCTTTCTCTCCCCCCCCCCCTAATATTTTGCTACTATTTCAAAGATTTTTCTTAAGGATTAGAGCTTTATCAATCAGTGGAGACTTGACTTCTGTATGGATCATTCGAAATTCTTACTTGATCTGGAAAGTAAAATATTTTAAGTAACAAGAAATCAAGTGTTTAAAATATGATGTGAACAGGAAACAAACACACACAGATAAACAATAATGTAGAAAAGTGAGCAACAAAATCAGTTGATACCAGTAATTTATTTATGAAATTATATATATATTCAAACATAGGCTTTTTTGTTAACGTGATCTGAACTAAATCCTGCTTGAAATCAATTCTTCAGACAAAGACTTGAGTTTTATAAGTAAGGATCGGAATGCAATTGAATGGGTCCGTAGCCGAATGGGGTAGAATTGTGGTTTCCAACTCGCGAAACGAATACGACCAACAGTTTTGCGCACCGGTTAGTATATCGGCGTACCCATAATTATACAAAAGGTCAAATTTCCTGAAAAAGATAGTGAACACACGCATTATATATTTGTCTTTTAAATTAACTTATGTTTATTATATAAAGTGCGCGCGTATTATTTGAAATAAACTTACCTTTCTATGAAAATTGATTTTTTTTGCGACCCACTTGTAGACTACCAAGTTAAACCTTGTTTATTTGGCCATAAGGGCGTGAGAGAAAGTGTTGTAGTTCGCATCTTAATATTGAATTGAAAAATTAATTACATCGGCGTTCATCACTCTGCGGCGAATCACTAATGACGCTGAGTATTTCAGAGATACTATTTCTTCTCCCTGATGAAAAGTGTCACGTAAATGGAGACTGTTACTAGGTTTAATTGCCTTATTCAAATTCTTATCACTACCCACACAAGTCATAATTAAAGAAATATACATAATTTTTTTCAGGAAATTATGTGTAGACAAGATTAAAATTTAAATGAAATCTTTAAGTAGTGGCAGATAGCATTTTTTTCCGGAATTGTTTTTTTTAAACAAAATTGTTCGGTTTTGACTTTTAATGTGGCATGACAGATATTTAGATGTTTCCAGCAGAGGATACATGAAGGGGCTGCAGGCAACGGTCTTAGACGATCTCGTCGCTCTAGAATTTTATTTCTATTTTATGAGAACAGTGAATACGAAAATTCTTGTGCTTTCTGGTTATTAAATCAGTTGTTTGTTATTAGTAACTTTTACATTCATCTTTCTCTCTCAATGCTAATTATTTATTCAATAAGCGACAAGAAATCGAATGCTTAAAATCTGAGGTGAACAGGAAACCAACACCTAACGAAAAACACTATTGTAGAAATTTGAGCAATAAAATCAATAAATACCAGTAATTTATTTATGAAGTATATACAGTCCAATAACCTATGTACATTTCTAACATCATCCTCATAAAATCAAGCACTCTTCTCCACATGTTCAATGCTTACAGCTTTATCAACTGAAACACATCACTCTTCTTGAAATTACCGACTCAACATCCAATATAGCATACCTTTTACAATCGCATCTTCACTATCTCAGCTTAGAAACAAAATTTAAAAACTCGTAAAAAAAAGCATAATTTTAAGACCATCTGTAACGTTGCAATACCTACGGTTATACCGAAAATAGAAACCGAAATGGCATCTCATAAACCCAGAAAAAGTACACCTTCTCAAGACACGTTGGATGAGGACATAATTGTATATGACACAGAAGAAATGGAATTGCAGTAGAAGAAGCATTTCTTATTGGAAGAGTGTTTAGAAAATAAAGGTTAGAAACGTGAAAAATATTCTCACACGTTAACTCCAACGCGTGTTAGAAATAATCCAAGACAATTTTTTTAATCTTTACTTAAAAAACCAATTGATTAAAAAAATTTCTCTAGTTCCTAGCAATTTTTACATCTTTGAGCGCTATAAGTCGTCACATGTCAGTTTAATCTCAGCTTTATGCATTCTTTTGTTTTAAATCTTTATGTTAGTTTCAGATCATGGTGGGGAAAGACCACACTAAAATTTGTTTGTGTTTATTTTTAGAATTGGCTTTTTTTAGGATGCCGCAATAGCCTATTGGCTTCGGACTCGTTATGAAGAAGAGTTGATGCACGCTCAATTTTTGAAGTATTAAGCCCTTCCATTAGCGTATCTTTAGAAAAGCTGATAATAAAGACTGAAAATTTAATTGTTACTTCTTTTTCCAGCTATAAATGAAGAAAATCAATATTGAATTTTGCAGAATTACTACAGCTATTTCAAATAGGAAATAAGGCTTCATTTTTTTAATCAAAATTATGCACCAGAAATAAAGTTAAGTACTCTCTATAAAAGAACTTTTTTGAAACGTTTTGTTTACCATTATAAAAAAGCTACTTTTGTAAATAAGTAATAGCAATGATTTTATATTATTTCGTAGTTTTCATCTATGATTTAGACGGCTGATGTCAAACCTCTGGTCTCACAGGCTGTTTTCGGCTGACATAGACTATCATATCTACCTCTTTATATTTTTCAAACCTCATGCATAACACAATGCAAACGCACAAAAGGCTCCAGCAATTTAAATTTTCATTAAGATTGCATTCCCCTTTTTTATATCTTTAATTTATTTTTCAAAATTTTTCCTCGAGTTTTTATTACCTTAAATCCAACATGGCAAATTAATCAGTAAAGTCAACAACTAATTTGTGAAGATAGGGGATAAAGACCTCTTTTGAGATCACGTGCCCCATTGAACGTTCTACGTTCATAATTTTCTGAGCAACGTAGGGAATTGAGTTCTCATCAGAGATCTTCCTCCCCGATGACCATAGAGATCAGGGATATTCCATCTTTTTCTGCCGGTCCGTATAAATAAGTCAGTTATTTCTCGTGGGCTGTAACCTGAAAATTAATGGAGAGGGGAGGGTGGCAATGTAAAAAAAATGTAGAAAATGATCACAAAATATTAATTCTCCCTATTTTGCCTTTTTTTAATAATTATTTTATTTTATTTTGGTCACTAAATTTTTCTAAATTGGAAGAATTTAGAATAATAAATTCTGCAACATGAACGGTTTTGAATGATTACCAATAATGTAAAATATTTCACAGAGTGCCTTTGTTACTGCTGAGACATTACCACTGACAAAACATGTTGTTGCTGATGCAAAGATCATTCAAGAAAGCCTATTTATCACTCTTGAAAGAGATCTTCGAGGAAAATTGTCATTAAATGACTCACTCCTGTTTATTGGTAATTTTTAAAAATACAACACTTTCTTGAAAAATCAAACAATTACTGAAACACACTTGTTTTTCACTACAAAATAGTTTTCTTCCCCAATCGGCTTGAAACAATCTATTTCTTGGAATATTTTTTTCTTGCAAGATATGAAAGCTAGTTAAAAATCAGTTCCATTCATAAAATGGTCGTAACGTCAAAGCTGTCTATTATCACTAATTAGTATTTTTGTATTGTATACATTTAATGTCAGTTTTCTTATGTGTTGTACCTTGAATGTTTCAAGGCGGGTGTGTATGTTAAACCGTGAAATTTGATATGTTTTCTCTTATTTTCTTCTGTAATTTTCTCCCCATAGCGAGTAGGGTCAGAAAACGGACATTTATCCACTCTCAGAATGTCCGGTGTCAGCTAACTTGAACAGAGGCAATTAGAATTTTTGGAAAATATCTAGTAGAATTTCAGCCCAGGATCCCGTAATTCCAAACCCCCGGATCCCAGTGTTTTTTCGAGTCTCGAAATCCCGGGATTAAAAAAACTAATTCGGGATTTAATTTTGCCTAAATTATATTTAAAATAATTTTTCGCATAAAAGTTTTCTCAGAAATTAATTTTCCAAACATTTATATTTTGTTTATGAAATGTGTACGCGGAATTGTTTTGTGCAATTATAAGTGCTAAAGGTAAATAAAATATATGTGCACTGCTCAAACATTTCTCGTATGGGAGAACATCGCACATCTCTAAGTGGCTCACTGCAATGCTTACACAATAATATAAGCAACATCTCAAGAAAATATTTTGACACGGTTTTCTTCTTCAATTAAATGCCGTTAATTAATTGCCATTTGAACGATGAAACGCTAGAGGAGATGTGTTTTTATAAGCTTATTTACAGAAACACAAGAAATGAAGATATGCTTTTTTTAAAATTTCCTTATGTTCTATTTTTTTTTATGATTAAATAATTTTTTTATTTGTTTCATTAAAATAATATTAAATTAATTTTTAATTATATTTTCAGTTTTATTAACCAATTTCAAATATGCTAATATGTAAATATTTTTAATAAGTAGTCCAATCCTATTCCCAGGATTTGGATGACGTAATCCCGAAATCCCGGGATTGAAAATATGACACGGGATTGCAAACCCTACTTTAAATCTCTGTACCAGGGACTGGCGATAACTACTAAGTATTTTTTTTTCTTAACACGAAACAAAATTTGTGCTTAACTTACATTATTGCAGAAAAGTTAATTATTTTTTCAAAAAAATAGAATCGACTTATAGTTTGGCCACGAACTACCATTGTGTTCTTTGAAATACAAAGTTTCACTCAAATTTAAGAAAAATGTATTACCTTGGCAAACCAATCTACCAATATGATTCAACGTGCCATATAGTGGGATATCTTTTGTAACAATTCAATTTCCACGATAAATTATGCAGAATTAGAGAACAGAAGTCAATAATATAGATTTACAATTTTCTTACTTATTAATTTTGCATCAATTATAGATATTTCTGAACATATAAATAAACAGCATAAAATATAACTATTAATTAAACAAAAGTTTAAAAGAATTTAATTCTTCATATATTTTGTATTTTTAAACATAATCATTTTTCCCTCACCGCTTAACCCGGCTTTTATTAAGTTTATATAACTTAATCCCATGGAAATTTTCACTTTCTCTCATGACGCTAGGACTTCTATGTGTTTGGACACGCGCGATGTGAGTTTATTCTATAATTATGTCATTAAAATTTCCTTTTTTGAAATTTTTTTCACTTCTTTTCTTCGTGAGACAGGTTTCTTTTCCCTCCATTTCCCCCGTCGATGCACGAAAAGTTTTGAATGCATAATATATTTCCAAGGAAATTTCCCTTCCCCTCTAACTGTCAGCACCTACTGGTGTGTGTGGGATTTCTATTTTAATGAAATTACAATTACTATCTGATAAAAATATTTTAGTATTTTATTATAATTTTATATTTTTTCAGTCCTTGTCTTTAGTAAATTATTTAAACGTGTATCGGACGGAAAAAAAAGTATATTACAGAAAACTAACATACTACTCTTTATTTTATAATAAAGTTGGTTAAAAAAGTTCGTTTAGCAATTAAGTGTGACACACCATTTCCTTAAAAAATGGTAGTAAAAAAAAATCTCGTTTACTGATATATCCATCTCAGTGTCAAAAAAGAAGGAAGGGGTAGAAGAAAGGTTGCCGAATTTATTTTTCCATTCATGCTCTGTAAGCACTCAAAATCTAGAATTCTCCTGGTGGTTTCCCACAATTATTTAGTATTTTCCTTTGGTAATTTTGACTACTCGCCGTTAATAGGAGGGATGCACTTTGAATCTGTCGAGAGCTGAAACTTCCTTCCGTTGGTTAGGTTGTTAGGAGAGTTGGGTGCAAGCTCAGGTGTCGTCCTCGTCACTTGACCATAGTTCAAAATTTCGAGGTCCATCGCCAGAAGCTCTCGAGTAGGCGAACAGGGAGACTTTAATATTCCCTCACTAACTTTGCAATTTTTTAGCTCTCGGAAACGAAAATGTACCATTTAAAAAAGTTTTTGTATGTTGAAAAGTAGAAATTTTTAAAATTACAAAGATTCATAAATATATTAAATATTGAATTTAAATTGTGAGCATATTTTGAAATGTTCGAAACACGGGGAAAAAGATTCATGCAATTAATTATCTTTATAAATAAATAAATTATTAAATGCTTGATATAAATATTTTGAGTATTTTTTAAAAATTCGTAAAATAAAAGTTTTGGGCATTTTATTTTTTAAATGTCTAATTCTAAAGGATCAAAGAATAAACTTTTTAAAAATCATTTTCATTCAAATGCGATATTGATTCATTTTAGAAAAAATCATTAAATAAGCAAAATATCATTGTTTTGTTTTTTAAAAAAATCCGTATTGTGGCGATTTATCTTTTCGACGAAAAAATTGCTGGCGAATTTTTAGTAGTTTTACGGAATTAAGCGAAATTCCCTAAAAATGTGCAGTCTCTTTGTGGTGTTTTCTGTGAAATCCAGTTGAAAATTCTTTTTAATTTACAAAGTCCATGATTTTGTTTAACAGCAAAATTTTGATCGAAGTCTGGGTTCTAAAGGCTCCAACGGAGACAAGAAGCCCGATCGGTAAATATCTTTAAAAAAAAAAGACGTTAGAGAGTATTTCCAAATACTCGTACTGGTGGAGGCTCCTTAATATGCTGTGAAAATTATGTGCAGAACAGAGTTCCCTTTCTGAAGATAAGGAATACCTTTACAACAATATCACCCAGCTTAAAATTAATATGTTTTGGGGGATTAAAATTGTAACTGCAATTATCAATGTAACTTATTAAAAGACACCACAATTATAGTTTAGTATATATATATAAATATAAAATATGAACTTTGAGGTTATTGAAGTCTTCTAAGATTTGTTAAAACTCCGCAGTGGAGTTGTGTTTCATATAATAAAAGATTCTATTTATTTATCTTCATACGGTGCATTTGCTGTTTTGAAGTAAAACTTCTTTACTCAAGCTTGGTTTGGGGAGTAAGCTGGCTAATGGGTGACGAGAGCGTTACGAAAAGTGTAATCGGGCGAGGTGAATGGAGGGGGGATATAAGTTAGTGAAGATAGGAAGAGCAGAGTGTTACATTTCGTTTATTTTATGTAGGGGCAAGTGAGAGCACACACTCTCTCTGTGATCGTGAGAGTGATTAAGTAAGCGATCGAAGGAGTTGTTTTTGTATCCTTTTCATAAAAAAAGGCCTCCCAACCTGCTATCATTATCAAGGCATTAGTCTTTTAAACAGCATCTATACAGTATTCTTGTTTGTGATCAACTTTTTTAATAGATTGTCTCCTTTGGCTAATGATGTAGTTGGAGAATACCAACGTGGGTTTTGAAACGAAAAATCTTTATTGAAAAAAACAATTAAAACTTTATTTTAATTCAATTAGTAAATTGAATTTATCAACCATCTCCCTTTCTCTCTAACAATATTCTTTCAACAGTTGTTTCATTTAAAAAAAAAAGCAAAAATCCACTCATTCCTCTAATTTAGCTTTCCAGAAAAATCTGACACGTCTTCAAGTTGACCATCAGAAAAAAAATGACCGCTGTCCAAAAAATCCGGTCCGAATAGGGTTACTATTTCCTGAATTTTGCAGAGTTACCATATTGTAAACTTTATCGCCAAATTTTTCCGCGCCAAAAACTTTGTCGCCAAGAAGTACCCTGCTAGGATCCACCCAAAATTCGAAATCACCAGATGACGCTAGTTTCATAGGGAGAGAGTATGGCATCTTCCCTCTGAAATAAAGGAAAACATGGATTGTTTTATGCCCCTATTGCACTTTCTTATGCACTGTAGAATTGGTTTCGAATTTCTTACTGATTATTAGATTGAATGTTTCTATGATGTAAAGCAATTGCTGCAGGAATTTATCATTTTAGAAATTCAGTATCACCAGGTGACGCTAGTGTTGGAGAGACAGTATGGAATCTTCCCTGGAAAAGAAACATATGTAGAATAGCCTTATTATATAACAGAACGCTCTTTCTGTTTTGTGCTGGAATAATCAAGATTGGTTCTTTTAAATATTTACTTCAAATTGGCTGCATTTTGGCAGCTATGCATTTGCAGACACGGCAATTTCCCAAAAGGGGCATTTCAAAGGTGGAAACATTTTGTGGTGACTTCCGCTACCAGATTGCAAAAGTTTAACTTTTATTCAATTTAAATTCTCGCCGGATGCTAAATATTGCTGTGATTTAATTGTGCTGAGAGTACCAGAAACAAATTGATAGTCAAGGAACCATTTACATACCACACAATCATATGACATGCTAATGTACTTATGTTACTTGTTTACGATTTTTGCACTCAGAAAATCTATGGAATGCAGCCGGAATCAAACTCGCCACAGTAGGCTCGTGAGACGTGCACGCTGCCTCGCAGCTACCGGGGAGAAATTCTTTTTAAAAGTTTATGGAAAGTTTTGATGAAATATTCTGCTAGCAATGAAGCTGTATTATGCATATCGAATGTAATTTTTGTCTCGGTTCTTGAATTATGCAGTATGTGATTCCCCTTCCTCTATTATAATTTCTCTCCTACTGACGATGCAACTGCATTCAAATTGTTTGAACACAATAATGTTGAACCATTCTTTTTAAGGCAGTGCTTCTAAACCTTTCAATTTTAGCTAGCCAAATTTGAATCCTATATATATAATTTTCATCGCTCCCCTTCCGTACAATAACAATGTATTGAATGCAATAATAATCTAACCGTATGATGCTAAAGCTACAAAACGATTTTAATTATAAACCGTACTAATGATCAAGATAAATATTAATTTTTGTATAAAATTTTGAATATGACAAGCCTATATTTTGTATAAGACTATTGAATGAAATAATGCTTGCAATGTACTAAGAGGCTAAAGCTGCAATGCGAGCGACTTTAATAAAAAATCGTGCTAATTATTATTTCTTTTATTTTCTGTGCAACTTATATTGAACACCAAAAATAATCATCCCATAACCATGTGACAGAAATTTATATGACTATGCAGTTGTTCCAATTCTAATGCACGACGAATATGTTTTTTACTTTATGTATATATTCTGTGTGATTTTTGTAAAGAAGTTCGGAAGAGAAGGTCATTGAAGATGACTTGAACCAGCTATAAGGCATTTGGCTATTATATGACGAAATTTCTGACGAAAACTACCGCGTGTGTAGAAGAAATTTGAATAATTATTATTGTATTTTTAATTATCATCAGGAATAAAAATAATACAAACTTATATTATATTTTTAAATTTATTTTGCACTGAGCTTAACCTGTAAATTTGCATGATGAGGGATATTCCATCATACTGTCTTTTTAATTATTTTGATTTATATTTAGAATTTTTTTTTAACAATTTTGTTTTTTAAAATTGAGCATGAGTTATATCAACCTGATTTGTTTCACAAATAAAGAATAAAAAATCATGCAAAGAAGGGTTAAAGTCTCTATATTTAATAGGGCAGAGATTTCGCGATGAGTGTGCAAGGTGCTTTTATCCTACATACATAGAAAGAAATATACATGTTTTTTTGGATAAAAAGAGTTCCATGTAGGAAATATAATGCATTTATTACATACTAAAATAGTTCAAAGTGAAATTCGTGAGGGTCATATTTACGTCGCATTATAAAGCTGGAAGAGGGTTTTTGGTGACGGACCTCGTCGTTTTGAACCATGGTCAGGAAAGGACGACATATGATCTGGCACCTCCCTCTCCTAACTTTTCACCGAACCAACGGGAGGACGTTTGAGCTTGGACGGTTTTAATGTACATCGCCCAACTACACTGTGGCCCTTATCGGTGCTAGGCTTGAACACAAGACACGCCGGCCACGAATCCATCACATAGACCACTAGTCTATCGGGTCACAGTAAAAATCCGAGAAAAAAAATTACTCGCATGTTTAAGCCTTATTCATTCTTTTGCTTTCGTTACTAGAAAATTTTACCTTCAATGCAAATAAATTTATTATTTCTAAATTACTTCTATTATTTTTGCCTCATTTTGACTACGCAATTTAAAAAATATTCTTTACAATGATATTTACTGGGTATTATGCGAAACGAGAAACATTTAAGATGTAACATAGAGTTATGACTCGCTCCATTAAAAATTATATTTTGCCTTTTTTTTTTAAAAAAAAAAAGGTAAAATAAGAAAATTGAAAGAAAAGTTCTGGCTTCAAATTTATTTATTTGGGTATCGAAAATGTTTCGATAAGATTTAAATTTCTCTTGCAATACTAAAATGTAATGAAAATTTAATGCAAAATTTTCCTTGGAACTTTAATCGAATTACCAATGTTTTTGGGCTCTCGTTTGGAGACAGAAGATGAAAATAAACAGCCCAAACAGCAGTTTTCATGCTGTGTAGATCATTGATATTATTTCTAATAGCCACACCATAATACCTTTGAATTTTTTATATTAAAAAGTCGGTGAATCAGTTACGACCTCTTAGGCTTTTTCCATTGCTTAACTCCCCCCCCCCCTCTGTTTCACTTTTAAATCCAAAAGACGTGTATCCTAAAAATGTTGGATAAGCCCAATACACTCTAATTTTTCCACTTGAAAATCATATGGATTCGTGCTCATAAGAAACTTATACAAGGAGAAACATAGGTGCTCCTAGCAGGGCTCATTTGCTGCGCGTCAAGGAGTAGCTTCATTAAAAAAATTAATAAAAATACTACTAATCATGTTATTTTCTCATATAATATATCATTTTAAACAGAATTGTTTATACTCTTAGAAATATAAAAAAGTAAAAATCGATAAATATTCGAAAATTCATGTGCCCTTAAAGTTAATTACTATATTGCCACCATCAAAGCTCCTGAATCCCTTCACACGCGTTCCATTGTCACAATCAGTACATAATCCACTACAGTTTGACCTAGTACCTTTCAATATAAAATAATGATCAATAAAGATTAAATATTTCTTCATTCGCTGTACGTGGAGCTAGAAATTGACAAAGTAAAAGATTATCATCGAATACATTGTCTATAATGTTTCTAAGAACAACAAGCAATACAGCATTGTTTGTTATGTCTTTGGTCTCATCTACTTGAATTGAGAAAATTTACTCCCCCCCCCCTCTATCAATGTAACCTCGATATCGTGGCCGCGGTAGCCAAGTGGTCTAGGCATCGGATCGTGGCTAGCGTATCATGAGTTCGATCCCAGTACCACTGAAGACCCGCCATGTAGGAATTCGATGCACGTCAAATCTGTCGAGAGCTCAAACGTCCTGCCGTGGTGTGGTGTGGTAGTTAGGAGAGGGGGTGCCAGCTCAGGTGTCGTCCGGCGTCACTTGACCATGGTTCAAAATTACCCGGACCGTCCCCAAAAGCCCTCGTGTAGCTGAACAGCGGGACGTTAATATTCTCTCACTGTTACTCGATATCCTGGGACATATCGTGGAATTCGTCTCGATATCGTATTGTTTAAAAGCGGAATACAATTAATATTTTTATACACATTTTGGTCAATTATAAGACCAATGTCATCCCTTGAACAAAGTAAAAACGGGCTCGACAGCTATTAAAGGTACCTCCATGCCGCAAAGGCACTATACATTTACAAACATCCATGTCTTTGGGATTCGCAACCAGGCCCTACAGAACAGCAGTAGCTAACCTCTATATCGGATGGGCGACCGGGTTTTCGTAATATGTATATGTGATATGTAGATGTATTGAAAGAGTATTCATCTGAAAGCTGTACAACACACACTGGAAACTTTGGCCTAGGATTTTTCTTCGTCTCCAATGTACGAAAATCCATATTTATATATTTATCACAATATTTTCTTTTAATGCCTCTTTGAAGAATGGAAGACTATATCTGATTTCAACGCCTCTGTACAGTGGCGGATTAAGCGGGAGTCGGACCTGACGGGCCGGCAGGGGCCCCAAGTTAGTTGAGTGCAAAGGCCAGCGACTAACCAACCACGCCACCTTGGAACAAGAAATGAAAAGAAAATAAATACACAATGTAATTCCCGCTAGAAATTTATCGAGATGCAAGAGAAATCCTAATTTAGAAAAAATTTTGAAAATATTTTAACAATACCTATATCAAATGCATCAGGTGAATGATCTTTTTTAGATTTAAAACATGTTAAATATAATTTAAGAGCTACTATGGGAGAAAAGACAATTTGAACAACATGGCCATATTATATACAGAATAAAATGTTGTGGACAAAATAGATATGGTGAAAATAATTGATGAATTTGCCAAAGATATCAAACTGTTTAGCAAAACTGTAAGCTCTTAATTTGGTATCCGACTGGTTGCGACAACTTTTTTTTTTAAAAAAAGGAAGTATGGGGATTTTTTTTGTTGTTATTTTTTAGTTTGTTTAGTGCATTTTACGAAAAATGTGCTAAAATTAAGAAGAGAAAAAGAATTTATTATTACCAAATAGGAAAAAATAGGTAAAAATTGACAAAAAATAGCATAAACGTGGCCCAT
>BMAO01029939.1:0-22368 GCA_019973975.1 Trichonephila clavata | reverse complement strand
CAAATGTATATCTTGACACTATACGGCGTTGTTAACCAACTCATTTTGAGGGAAAAGGAGGTGGGGGTCTGGGTCTTTTCATGTAGAGATTGTTAATAACATACGATTCCCTAGATCTCTAAAAGTTGGCTTCATTTAATTCATTATGGTGTATTTGTTTATGATCATAGTGCCTTTTGTGGCATTCAGCTTCTGTCTTTTGAAACTTGCACCAGGCATTTATAATTGTAGGACACAGTCCAAGTTGAGGCCTCTCGTTTGAAGACAGAAGGTGAAAATAAACAACCCAAACAGAAATTTTCATGCTGTGTAGATCATTGGATATATTTCTAATAGCCATACCATACTAGCTTTGAATTTTTGATATTAAAATAAAGGTGAGTTGTTAACGATCCATCTTAGGCTTTTTCCATCCCTTAACTTGTTTTTCCTTATTTAGACTTTAAGATGCAAGAGACGTGTGCCAGTACACTTTTCGATAAGCCCAATACAATCTAATTTTTTCACTTGAATATCATATGGACCCGCGCTCATCAGAAACTAACGCAAAGGGAAACACAGGCACTACTATCAGAAATCATTTGATTTGCGACAAGGAGTAGTTTCATTTAAAAAAAATATATAAATACTTCAAACTATCGTAATCCTTGTATTACATCATTTTAAACAGAAGTTTTTTGTACTTTAAGTTTAAGAAAATGAAAATATCGATAATTTTTTTAAAATTCATCTGCCGGACCACCTTAAAATGACTCAATTATTTAATGTTTGCTAATTATCTTTTGTTTCAAACACCTGTATCTAGGTCTATTTAGGTTTCCAAAACAGTTTTTGACATAAATTAAATATTTTAAATTTTTATTTAATGAAAAATTACCAAGGGTTCTTAATCTGCATTTTATTTTTGTGAATAGCAAAATTAAGATTAGGTAGTTTACAAAACTATCATTAAATACAAAGTGAACTAAACTAAAAAATTATCATATGTTTTATTATCAAGCCATGAAAATTCGGTATAGTTTTTGATAGATTGGCAACATCTATTTTCGAAAGTTATTTCGATATATAAAGTTTTGAGAAGACAAAATTAGTTTATTGTTAGCGATGCCATGCATTTTTTAAAGTTTTAACTAGGAATGATCTATAATGTTTGAGTAATTGTAAATATAGTTTACAGTTTAATCCCTATTTTGTATAAAAAAAAGATAGAAAAATTATTTGTAAAGTTTTAAATTTTGATAAAAGTTTTAATTTTTGCAAAAAGAAGTCATTTATGTTTAAACACTCTTTCTTTCCTGAGTGGTGTCTTTGATTAATTTTAATCATATCCATCAAAAAAACAAAACTGCCAATTACATGGCTTAACAAAACTTGTATCCGTACCCAGGCAGATGCTTTGAACTGAATACAATGCCTATATTAAAATACACAAATATTTAAGCTTAGTAAGCCTAATAAATAATTTACAGGAAATATCTTAAGTTTATAACTCATGATACATTAAATGACACATTGGATTAAGAATTTTAAAAGGGAAAAAACTGTTCCAGCTATATTTAGGGGAAAAAATAATATCTAATATAATGGAGTAAATAATGTGGCGTAGATAAAACTATTTGTTCCGAATAATCTAAAAATACAAGCTATTATATAAAAAGGCATTTAATAAATATATTTAAGAGCCTTAAATTTAATAAAAAATACAATAATCAGCATTAACCCTTAAATGCAAATTGTTGCCAACTATCTACATTTATTTTCACGTAATTGATTAATACACATGATAAAAATTAGATGAAATTCGGAATTTCTTTAAGAGTTGCATTCACTCCATTCTAGGTGAGAAAATCCATTGAGTAAAATTCTAGATTCATTGGATTGGGTGAATTTCTTTTTATATACAGTCGACTCTTGATAAATCGAAGTTGAAGGGACCAATAGAAAACTTAAAATTATCAAGAGGGTAGGAAAAAAACTCCCAAAATACATGAACAGAAATTTTTTCTAACACACTTAAATTTGGAACTATGTAATAAAGCAACAATTGCACATATGTATAAAATTATTTTAAAGTATTTTTAAAAAGTACATATATACGGTATAAATATTATACAAAAGTTAAAAGTCCTGTATTAAAAGAATACATTTATGTATTAAAAGAATATATGCTGTACATAAAATTTTGATAAATCTTTTTTTAAAGCATTCAATCTAACTTTGTCAATAGATTTTTACAAAATAAATGAAGCTTGAAAAATGTCCGCATCAACATTATTTTGAAGGGAAAAGTTCGGTAGTTTGCTTAGTTACACACTAACTTCTGTCAGAGGTGTCGGAGTCAATTCCGATGGTCATCAAAGGGACAACGTTACAGGGGAGACAAACAGAAAAATCACAAAATATGCAATGTCCAACCTGTTTGCTACAGGACTCGACATGATAGTGAGTGTTTGAATTGTCCAGAGTTTTATAAGATCACTTCGAATTATCGCGTATTCTATTCCAGCCAGCCATAAATTTTACTACGAAATATTGAGTGTATCAAAACGTATTGTTTTAGTTCAAAATATCAAGAATTTTTCTAGGGGCTGAGCATATACTTCAAATTAGCGAGAGGTTCGTATTATCAAAGGTTGTAATTATCGAGAGTTAACTGTACCTTAAGTCCTGAACCTAAAGTCTTTACCTACCTAGACCTAAAATCCTTAAAAAATTATTCCTATTATACTAGAGTTCATGATCTCAGAGTAATTGAAATTTTCCATTTACATAGCAGTAATTTCGTGTACATATATAATGCCCATTTCAAATAGCGCCGGATGAAGCTGCTGCTTTCGGTTCATTACATAATGTATCCCGACAAGACTAATAATGTGCATAATGTACTCTGCTTACATTATATAATAATAAAGCTCACAAATAATTTGAATTCGTATTAAAGGACAATAATGAGAATATTAGAACGCACTTGTGGGAAAATTAATGTACTTACGTGCATTTTTTGAAGAACCTTTGGTGCAAATTCCATCCAAATTCTTCAGAAATTTTTTTACGAGAATGGAATTTTTCACATTACATTCTTGTGACCCAAGTTCAATGCACTGGTAAATGGCAAAGTTGTCACTATAAAACGACAGTGTGATGAGGTTCGTATTCTTTTTTTGTGAATGTTTTAATACACGCACACACAAACGTACAGTTCTTTTAAGTACACTGTCTCAAAAATAAGCAACAAACATAAAAATAGTAGTAAAAGGTAAATACATTAAAACGTCATGAAATGTCTACATGTTTAACAAAAGAGGAAGCGTAGCGCAAAATAACGGAGAAAAACAATTAGTTTTCACTTATCCCTAACATAGACAAATTTTTCAAGTGCAAACGTTTATAAATACTTACTACTAAGAAAGGAAGAATCATACAAGAGCAAATCATCTTTGTCCATGCGCTGACCATTCCATTCGGAAAAAAAACCAAAAAAAAAACTTGTTTAACGTATTAGTAGACAACCATACATATTTCTTGGTTCTAGTGCGTTATTGTCTATAAAAAGGGTTAAGAAATACGGGTGAACATTTTGGTCAAAAACCGCATCCCGATAAACAACTACTATTGCTGAACCGGGATGAAAGACATTAGTTTAACCAAAGGCTGATATCCTTGTCCAAACCATGACGCCAACACGATTGATTGATTTTTGGGGTTTATTGGCGCAAGAGCCGATTTCGGCTATACTGCGCCAAACATTTGTTTTAATATCTGTGGTCTAGACGGGAAGAGAGAAAGAAAGAATGAGGGTCGAAAATAGATAAGGATCACTAGGGTACCCCGGGTTCGTGAAGCCCGTGTTTACCAAAGACAGTAAACCCCTTGGAAGAAGGAAAAGATCACTAGGGCACCTCGGGATTGTGACACCCGTACTCACCTATAGAAGGTGAGCCCCCTGAGGGGTGACGCCAACACGACTAGAGTTGTGAGCATAAGGAATAGTTCCCGAGAATCTCGAGATAAGTATTTGTCAGGAATCGTTTTCGTATTGATTCGGGATACATTGGTGAAATTGCTGTGGTGTCCAGTGAGTGAATTTTACGTCTCACTGTTCATCTACACGAGGGCTTTTGGCGACGGTCCGCGTAATTTTGAACCATTGTCAAGTGACTCGGGCGACACCCGAGCTGGCACCCCCTCTCATAACTACCCCACAACACCAACGGGAGGACGTTTGAGCTCTCGACAGAATTAACGTGCATCGCTCCCCTAAACGGCGGGTCTTCAGTGGTACTGGGATCGAACTCATAACACGCTACCCATGAACAGATGCCTATAGCACTTGGCTAACGTGGCCCCGCTGTGGTGTCCAACGCATGGGATTAAGAACCTACTGTAACAGAGCTTTTCAGTGAAATGACGTCAATGTTTCCAGAACTGATTATCTTCTAGAATAGAGTTAATACAACCCTTTATAAACTGCCTGTGCCCATATACCTTCTAATGACGTCACAACGTTCGGAGAATGTTGACGTGTTGAATTTGTATGACTACATCGATATTAGAGGCTCAGATATTGATCCTTGCGATTGTTTATGAACATACAACTTACTCTACCCAGTCTTTGTGACACTGTGCTTATTTTGATTGCGATTCCACATACTGTTGATGAATGAACGGGGACATTTAGGGCTCAAACATTTTCCGAAGGGCAGTCTATAGAATGGATCCACCCGATTGCATACCAGCTATGCTTAGCTCAAATAACGTAATTGACTGACTTCCAGAAATTTTGAATAATGAAAAGGAGCACCAAACAAAAACGTACAGAAAGAAGCAACATGTTGAAGCGAACATTATCTTTATATACAGGTACATGACGAGGTAATTAATTTACCAATTAATTGTGAAAAAAATAATTTATACTTTATTATTAAAATATTGGACCACTTTCGACCTGAAAGACATCTTTTATTCGACGGGGGATTCACAAATAAACTTATTGAACAAAGTTCATCGGTATTCATACTCATTCATTGTGCAGGACCATCTCTATCCCAGACAGAGTGCGTGAAGAAGGAAACAGAGCACGGATTTTGTTCTCTAAAAAGCCCTATAAACACTCAATGATTTTCAAAGCAGGTCACTTAAGACTACTTTAGATGTTTCACTTCATGCAAACGTAATAACGTTTGAGCACAGTCAAACGTGTGGACGGGGGTGTTGGCATCTTGGATCACAGGACGTTCTTTCGGAAAGAGTATGAAGCCATTAGGGTGATGATCTGCGTGAATGCTTCGGTAATGGTCGCCTGTGATCATCTCCCTCTAGAACAACTAGGGGTTTTAATTCACGAGAACCTCCTCCAAGATTCACGTTTGGAACAAGGTTGTCAATATGAAATGCTTCTGCCGGTGTTTGAAAGACGAATACATGTTCTGTGGTCTGAAATAATGCAATTGATGATTCACAAGACCAGATGACTTGTTCCCATGCAATTTGTGTCCAGTTCAAACGTTCTCATGGCATTCCTCACCGAAACTAACGATTTTGGAATAGCTACTACTCTGACATAAATGTCCACAGCATGCAGCTTTCGTTGAATAGTTTTTAAGGATGTGATTTTGAAGTTGGGAATTCATTTCGGAAGTTATCTGTGGTCGTGTAGTCTTGCGTTTAAGGCGACTGTTCTTTTTCAACATCCTTCTTTCACGGTCCTTTTACCTCGATTTTTGTACACTGTTGTGCTTCACAGGAGACACCTTACTCAGGTTTGTGTAGGCTGTTATAACCCTTGATACAGTGGTCCTTCAAACACCTAGAAGTTTGGTTGTTCTGGATATCGATGCTCCAGTGAGGCTAACTACAATTACCATTCCTCTTTTCACGTCGGAGAGGTTGGACATAATCACTTTGCTTAAAACAGTATTTTCTCATGCAAATCTCAAACTGTCAAATACTTGCCTGATACCTCCCCTTTCGTCCTTCCCTTCCTGAAACCCCTTGTGCAGCATGAAAGTTTGGCTTGGTTTCATCACCCTTTCACCAACAGTTTCGAGCATATCGTTTTTACCAAGTTTCATGCATTATACTGTACTGCTATAAAAACTTCTCCATTTTTGCTTGACAAGAGTGAAGTCGATATCTCCGCGTTGAGCGTGACTATAGGCCATACTGACCATAGGTGACTAATGAATGAGTGATTATTAACGTCGCACTAATTCAGTTACACGAGGGTTTTTGGTGATGGACCTCGTAATTTTGAACCACGGTAGAGTGACGAAGACGACACCTGAGCCGATACCCCCTCTCCTAAATAGCACACTACTACTAACAGGAGGACTTTCAGCTCTCGACAGATTTAACGTGCATCGCTCCCTATGGCGGGTCCTTTAGTAGTACTGGGCTCGAACTCATGACATGCCAGCTACGATCCGATACATTGATCACTTGGCTACCGTGACCACACAGGTGACTAATATCGGTTTCGCTTGGAAATTTAGATCCCCAACTAACTTCTCCATCCGAAGCTCCGGCACGCTAGTAAACGTTTGCCAACTACAAAACTCATTCTGGGAACTTTTGGTGCTGACCCCGTAAGTACACTCCAGAAAAATGTACATTATTTTTAAACAATTGATCAATCGGCATTAAATGCATCATGGGAAACGGAATTTTTAATTAAAATGTTGTAGAAATTTAAAGTGGGAGTTAATAGAAAGGTAATACATACATTTGAATATTAACATTTTTTTTAAAAAAAAAAGTGGACTTACTAGCACAAAGGGTCGTACAAATCAATTTTTTTCGCCCATTCGATATTACACAGACCCACTTTTAACTCCATGCATTTCAGATCGCCCGAAACAACACCTAAAAAGCCTGAAAGAGAAATTGGAAATTAAATACATTAGAAATGGTTGCGAATTATTTTGACGCCGCACTATGAAACGGCACGAGGGCTGTTGGCGATGGGCCTCTTAATTTTGAATATCGGGCAAAAGACGAGAAAAAGGTTTAAAGACACTGGAGTTCATAACCCTCTCCGAGCTACCCCAACACACCAACGAGAGGGCTTTTGAGACACATGATAGTTTTGTGAATCATTACCTCAGCGTGGTGGGTCTTCAGTGGCATGAGGGCTCAAATTCTTGACACGCCAGCTACGAATCTGACCACTAGGCTACCGCAGCCACATTTGAACTTAACAACGCTAAACATGCTTTAACTTTTAAATTTTACTCTTTGTCATATAATATACATCCCAAAGAAAAATATAACGAGGAAATTTAAATTGCGCGTTGTGTTATAACATTTTTAGTGATAAATATATTTAAATTGTAATCTTTAAATTCCTCCACACTTTTGAGTACAAAGCCAATCTAGTGTTAGGAATCTCAAAATATTCCCACTTATTGAACTTCAAATTTGAAAGTTTCATTTGTGAATACATAATTCAACGATCTTGTAGAACATCTTGGCAAACAATAAAATAGATCATATTGACATCAATTAAAATAATTTTAATACGATTTTGGTATAAGCGGTCAAGATCCGTGTTCCTCAACATATAGTCCAGTCATATTAGGGTTTTGCTGCGGAATGAGAGATAATAAGCTGAAAACTTGTATAGACCTTTATTTTGTCACTCTAAATGTTGTCTCAAAAGTTTCATAAAATCTCGTGTCCGCGTCTTAAGATGTCAAAGGTCAAAAAATTGTTCCCCCCCTTCCATATCTCGTTTCCTATGGCTTTAATTCTATTTGCATTTATATATATTGTAGAGAATGAAATTTTTTATAACTTTTTTGTTTGAAACATTTTTTATATATCAAACCATTTTTGTGGTAAAGGGCGTTGAATGCGCAGCGCTTAACTATCTACAACATAACGCAAGGTCAACCATTAGTCACATGATATAAATACGCCTTATAAAGTCTATAAACCTTAAAAATAGATATAGTTACAAACATTTGGCATTTTTTATTTATTATTACATTTATTAATAGTTTTCATTCAGCAATTATTTATTTCCTTTATAACACTTACATGTTCGAGTAGTTCAAAAGTTGTTGACAAATATGCTAAAGGTATTTTTTTAATTATATTCTATTATTATATATACTAATTACATTTAAAGTACTGAAAAAAATAAAGCAAGTAATTCTTAATTATATTTTTATTTAGAAATATCGTTTTATATAATTATTACAATCAAAATTAGGATGTGTGAAGAGGTTTCACAAAAATTTTAACAATAAGATGAACACATGAATGTTATTTTTTTTTTCTTCCTCTTCTTCATTGTCTTCCGGTCACTCGAAAATTTCCAATTCATTCTGATTATTTTCGTTGTGAAGGCTATTTTTCTCCAAATCTTAGAAGGATTTCGGGATCAAAAGTACAATCTTCATCGAGATCGCTCTCGTGTCGTGAAGCATAAAAGCAAGCTTGCCCATTATACTGGCCACAAGCTGAAGAACATTACAACCCCCATTTCCTACATCCACAGCGTGAACCACGACCATTATTGCAGTTGCAAATATTGTATTGAGTAATTCATCTGGAGCATTCAGTAATATTGTCGAGATCGATTCCAAGAATTCATTCCGCAGAATCCAACCACATTCCTAGGGTTCTAAATCATTCCGTAACCAAATTTAAACTTGATAATATACACTGCTGATGAGCCTCTTTACTTGTTGGTGGAAGATTGGATAACTGCACGGGTTTGTTGAGCTTGGTTGACTTGATGAATTGAATATAACGAAGATTATTAATGCTATTCTCAGATTTTTGAGCATTGAATATCGCCAACAAGACTCGTACTCCATTTTCATGTAATGTTTGTACAGGACAGTTTTCTTCTTGGACTACTTGAACTAGTTGATCTAAATACGGAACATTCTATAATATTCTAATGAAATTTTTTTTCTGTTTTTTAAAAAATGTAGATTTTGTGTCAGCCACTAAATGCGTGCAGAAATAAAATGTTCTTTTTACAATGAGGATATTTATCAAAACTTTTGGAAGAGCATTTGAGGTTTAACATTCCATTTGCCAAATTTTTAAGGAACACTTCGTCTTAATGTGCTTCAATACGTCCAATGAAAATGACGAGCAAATCAATATCTTCTACTATGACGGCAGTCCTGCTATATTCGAATTCTTCAGTAGCTGTTTCTACGATAAAAACATCTACATCATCTCTGACCTGTTTTGTCGTGATATCAGCAAATTCTAATTTTCCAATCAACATGTTAATAAAATATTTTTTTAATACATCGATTCGACAAAAATTTCTCTTGGCGAATTGATACGATCATTGCTTTGTCGAAACAAACTTCATTCGATTTTGATAAAGCAGCAGTTCTTAGCTGTCTCATTGCTTTTTTGTTTTTGCTATAGTCCGAGTATCCATCAAATACAACTACAGTTTTAGAATCGTAATGTTTTTGTAAATATTTTACGTATTTATCTAAAATTATCAAAAAAGTATAGTCTTTATTCCATACGACGCGATGCAA
Organism: Trichonephila clavata; assembly: GCA_019973975.1. Taxonomy (NCBI): domain Eukaryota; kingdom Metazoa; phylum Arthropoda; class Arachnida; order Araneae; family Nephilidae; genus Trichonephila; species Trichonephila clavata. The sequence continues at coordinate 12,853 of BMAO01029939.1, read as the reverse complement.
AAAAAAAAAAAAACCCACCATCGATAATGTAGGTAACATTTTTTCATTGAAGTCGAAATCGACAGGAGTCATATTGTCATATAATGTCGCTTTCGTGGTATTTCACATATCATAATTATCAAATAAAGCAGATGGATATGGACTTAGTTCATATTGGAGATATTCTTGAATATTACACTCAAACTGTTTGCTTTCAGTTGTTTGGAAGAGTAGAAATAGATCAATTGAAACTGTACAACCTTTAATTTTGACAGATTTGTTGACAATCGAAAGTTATAAAACCTTATCTGATCATTTTAACCTTATTTCATGAAATTTTAAACCAGTTATCTTTACCAATGATTCTAATCCGATTTCATGGGCTTTGTGACAATTAATTTGATCATTCCCAACCGTTACAGAAGCTAAAGATACCAATTGTTGCGTACTTAGAAAGAGATTATGAAGTATAAACCATTCAACTAGCTCACTTACATCAGTATCATCTCTTTACTTTTGAATCCTTAGCATTAACGTATTGTTCAGTAGAGTTTAAAGAAATGGTATAAAAACTTCTCCATCTCCTCACAAATTGTATTTGTAGCGTACATAGAAAACGCACACATCTACATAAAACACTTTCTTGCATACTTCGACCGCGAGATACTCCCTTTTCTGTCTTCATAGATTTCATTAGACTCTGTTCGATAACCATATCTGTCCATGTACCAGAATTAAGTTTCTCTGTTCGTTTCATGGTGGAGAATCCATTTTAAAAGTTCTTAAAAGTCTTCCCATCCATTGTATTTTAGAAATCAATCCTATTTTGAAGATATAAATGTGCAGACCACTAGCATGAAAATACAGCAGCATTCTTCGTACAACATTAAGATGTTTTTTGAAAAGTCCCAGTCTTTCAGCACGAATGATGTTGGGTGCTATTGATACCATTTCGAAATATTGCACCCATAATTGTGCTGTAGGACAAAGAGCTTTTAATTCATTCAGTTTATTCTCAAATGGATCAATAAATAAGCATGAGTTACCTACATCAACACTTTCATAGGAAACATTTCGGCACAATTGATTTATTCAGTTAATTCATTTAACACACAATCTTCAATCTTAAAATGTTTTCGAAGATCATCATTGATAATGCAAGTCGTAATAATGTATGACCTCTGATACTTCTTGAAAAAGCGTGACCATTCAACATTCTATCGACTGAATTTGTAGCATATATTTTACCTAGAGATTAATTTGGTCCACTTCCGTCCATTATATATCCTATGGATCCAAGAAAGGACATGAGCATAGGAAATCCACCTAATTTAACAACTATCTTACAAATTCTGAGTTAGCATCTGATGCAGCAACTATTTAACAAGCTTTAGAGTAGAGAGTTTGATCAGAAGTAATTAAACACGTTTTTTGGCCATGTAGCTTGGCAATATTTGCAGCACAATGTAAAGTAGTATAAATTGTGTCAACGTTACTGGCAGGATGATCAATAAAAGGAAGAAACATAACTGATAAAAAGCCTTATATTTAGTGAGCTGTTCCAGAAAGCCATTCCACCAGGAAACGATGAAATATTCTACGAACAGATGAGGGTTATTAAAAAAATATACTTGATTAAGGAAAACTATTAACAAATGCAATGTAATAATTAATAAAAAATGCCAAATGTTTGTAACTATATTTTTAAGGTTTATAGACTTTATAGGGCGTATTATGTCATGTGACTAACAGTTGACCTTGCGTTATGCTGTAGATAATTAAGAGCTCCGCGTTCAGCGCCATCTATCTCAAAAACGGTTTGATGTATAAAAAAATGATTCTTAAAGTTATAGAAAACTTTATTCTCTACAATATTTATAATAAATGTAAATACCATTAAAGCCATAGGAAACGAGATATTTGCAAAAAACCGATTTTCTTGACCTTTGACCTTGAATATCTTAAGACGCGGACACGCGATTTTATGAGACTTTTCAGACAACATTAAGAGTGACAAAATAAAAGTCTATACAAGTTTTCAGCTTATTATCTCTCATTCCGCAGTTGACCCTTTTTTTTGTCTAAGATGACTTGGCTAATAGTAAATTACTCATTTAGGTAAGGTTGGAAAGCATGTGATAACGGAAGTTTTATTTAACCAACTGGATACGAATTATTTCAAGAGATTACTCATAGCAGTAGGCAAACTCGTATGATTACGAAAAGCTCCAATGTAAATGCAGAATGTCTGATGATGCACCGTATTGAGATCTTTTAGAAAATACTAATGAGAAGAGCCTTATACCACAAAACCATAATCCAACTTTGAACAAATAGAAGTTCTGTAAACTAAGCAATGAGATAGAAGTGCAAGTTCCTTCTCGGTAAAATGTCTATTGCAAGGTAAGGGATTTACGGATTCTAAATTCTTTAATTGTTCTGCTACCTGAAATTTGCAGGTAACATGTGGTTTGACTTTTTAGGGAAGCACACAGTAGTTGAATTTCTAAGTTTATTGGACTATCTCCACATTAAGGTGTAGACTATCACTTGGTGCATAAATAAAAAACGATAACATAATTTAAATATAATTTCCACCAACTAATCTAAAGTCCTCTGGCTTGGTGGCATACATCTCTGGAACTCACCATGATTCCATAAAGAAAAAATACATACATATACTAACCGCCTCTGACGTCATGACCAATGACAAACTAACACGATTTGCAATGACGTCAGATACGGTTAGAAGTTAACACAGATAAATATGCATGACGAAAGGAGAAAAGGTCAACATTAATGATCTGGAAATTTTACTTAAGGTATCCAACTGGTTGCGACAAATTTGTTTAAAAAAAAAGGGGGAGATATGGGATTTTTTTGTTATTTTTAGATTGGTTTAGTACATTTTAAGAGAAATGTGCCAAAATTAAGAGGAAATTATTATTAAAATGGAAAAAAATAGGTAAAAATTGAGGAACAATAGCATAAACGCGGCCCATTCTGTAACAAAAGTTTATAAACTAATTTTTAATTTTTTTATTCTAATGCATTGCTCTGTTATTTATTTTTGAAATGACCTCAGGATAAGAGATGTTTTCTTTTTTACAAAAATTAGAGCACTTTATCTTAGTTATATCAAATTGCTTAAAATAACAGGGATTATATTATCATAAGAGCCTGTAAATTTTGCAATAAAACAGTGATTGGAAATTCCGAAGTTTAAAACACTTCTATTACATGCCCCCAAAAATCTCAATATTTATTTTCAAAACTTTTTTACCGTTTGATTATTTAAAAAAAATCATATTTCAACACTAATGCGTTTTAAAGTGCATCTTGCTTGAAGTAATGGCATCTGCTTTTACTAAAACACTTGTAGTTTTTGTTCTAGTGAATGGAAAATAATAAACTTGTTATTTGTATAAAACTAATAAGATGGTCTATAAAATCATTAGAAATTTGTCAATTTTAGGCGAAATTCATAGTTTTAGGGTAGTCGGATACCTTAAAAATCTGCTTGTGGCACATGAGAAAAGGGTGTTTATTGAATTAGCAATAACGAAACTGTCAGACTATCAGCTTGAGAAATGCTAGAAATAGGAGCATTCGAATAGATTTCCAAATCATTTTACAAAACACCATACGCTTCTTTACTTGATAAAGAATTAATTGTTGAATTACATTTTAACCGTTACTCTTGTGTTGACTACATCGAGGCACGTTCTTTTTTTATGGCCATGTTTGTGTGTGAAGGTGATAAAATTAGTTATAATAGGGAACCTTCAGAAAATATATTCCATGGCTCTCTGTTACTTCTTAATTGGTTGGTGCCATGTATTGTTTCACAGCAAACCGACGTCTCTAATACTAATTTAACATTTATTACACGTGAACAAGATAGTTATATTGCAATTTTCTATCTTCGTGTACTAGAGCAAAAGCTGCATTTAATTGTTTGAATTATTTTATAATAAAATGTAACCTTGTCAAATTGTCTTGGAATGAGTGAGTGAATATTAACGTCGCACTGTTTAGCAACAAAATTGTCTTGGAAATTGCACTGGTTGGGCTCTGGCAATGGGGACTGAATCGATTTCTATTAAAGAGGTTGACTTTATCGTTTGAAACCAGTTGAAATTTTACGCCAGGAATTATTTGGAAAGATATGTCAAATTATCCGAAAAAAACGGAGGAAAATAAAATGACACAGTACTCTTAAAGCTCATATAGTTAGAGTTTCTAAAGTTATGTTCGAGGTAAAGTCCATATACATAAATTTTTGCACTCGAGAATACTTTCGCGGTTTTGTGGAGAAGTATTCAATCTCACCTTCAAGCTTCATTCAGAAAATAGCACAATTTCAATGGATACGCATTTTGAGCTGAAATGCTATTTTAGCGTTTTTTTTCTTTCTAGTTAAGGTTGATTACTCGACTGATTTTTTAACTTATTTGAATAAATTTAATATAAAAATTAAAGGTACCGTTAAAGTGTAGTTGAAGTTAAAATAGAATCGACTGTAAAACAATCTTGACTTTGTCTAAAATGCGTTCGAAAATGTTATTTGCTTACAGCTCTCAAAAATGTGATATAAACTTACAGTAATGCGCTCCCAAATGAACACGACGGATTTTTTGTTGAACATGTAATGATTTGCACCGTGTTCGCAGCCTTAATTATGGCATCAACTGAATTGGAGATTCGTTCAACATGAAAGCTAATGCTAAACAGTTATCTATGTATTTAAACAAGATACTCGCGTATATATACATATGTATATATAAAATCAAAATTTCTCTACAAGAGAGATGAATTAACATGATTAATACTTAAAAGAATTGCAATTGCTAGATAACAAGACAACTGTGTGAATATATACATATATATATACTTCTTTAGCAGCAAAATTTAAGAAGTAATCGAGAGAAGAAAAACAAGAGTTTGCAAGGGGTTCAGATTTACTTAATGGCATATTAACAAAATAGCCAAATATTAGTATTTCATGGAGGAAAAAATGAAAAACATTCTATACATTTTAAGAAAACATTTCAGTTTGCGTTTAATCTTCTGAACGGGAATCAATAATATATTAAACGGAAATGAATAATGCTCAAGCAAAAACTATAAAAAAATTGCATAGAATTGTGGGAAATACATGCAGTATTCAGCTAATCTATCCTAGGTGATAGAAATAGTTCTAAAATTATTTTTATTATATAGTACGTGCTATATAATGAACATAATGTTTGAGAAAAAAAATGATACTTAACCTGCCAAAAGCAAAACACATAGGACCTTCATGTTGCTGCACCGCTTAATTGCCTCAAAATGGATTTCAATAAAGAATGCTAAGTAGTTCACAGTTACTAATAGTAGATGTTTCCTCTTTTTATCAACTTTCTTACGACATTAAAGAAGAATGGTTGCAGAAGAAGAGAAGAGAGAGTCCTAGTTATGAACTGGTGATTGGTGTTGCTTTTGATGAGCTACCGGGTTCGAATGTTCATATATTACACTGAAGATCTGCTATATAGATGATATGATGCCTTTTAAATCTTTTCAAGCTCAAAAGTTCAAGATGCCGGGGTGGGGGCAGTTTCAGAAGTTAGGTGATGTATGGGCTGCCGGGTCTAAAGTCACTCTGATCACTTTAAATTGGTTCAAAATTATGAAGATAATGCTATTAGCATTCGTCTAATTGCACGTCGATTTCTATCAGTGTCGTATTATAGGATGACTCAAAAGCTATTGGCAACGGATGTCATAATTTTGAGACGCGGTCAAATGAGAAGGACGAAACTTGAATCGATACTCCAATCTCCGAATTTTCCCACCAATTAATGTGGGGAAATTGGTATTCATATATTTAACGTGTATCAACCCAATAACTGGGAAATCTTTAGTAGCATCAGGACTCGAATCCCAGACTTGACAAATGCTAATACCAAGGTCGTGACCATGACCTCTAGGCTAACGTTGCTGTTAACCAGTCCAATAAGAATCTTTATCTTCCTAACTACTTGGTTCAGGCCCCTGTCTTCTATACTTCAGCACTAAAGGAATGCGGATAAACTGATTACCTCGAAGCCTATTTTGATACTCTAACCACTCTTTGGAGGCCATGGTAGCCTAGTGGTTAGGGTCCTGGTCTTTTGTTCGTTCCTAATACCACTGAAGACCCACCGTTTAGGGGAGCGATGCACGTTAAATCGTCCTCCCGTTGGTGTAGTGTATTAGTTAGGAGATAATGTTCCCGCTCAGGTGTCATCCTCGTCACTTAACCATGGTTTAAATTTACAAGGTCCATTGCCAAAAGCCCTTGGGTAACTGAACAGGGCAACGTTAATATTCACTCACTCACTGACCACTCTTTATATGTGAATATCTATTCTCCTATCGATAATAGTTTTAATAACTAAGCTTTAATTTAAAAATTTTGAGCTTCGCGGTAATACAATATTGTTAGCTGTATGTGTTGCATAATTCTTGTAACAAGACTGTCCCCAAACGTGGCATGGTTTTAAGGAAGGGCAACATTTAACATCTTAAATAAACAGAATCAACAAGTGATAGGTTGGTTCATTGCTTGACACTAGAAGCCTCAGCCTAAAGCTCCCTAACCTTCATTCTTCTTACAAGAACTGCATTCCTTTACTCAATACCCCAGACTTATTCACGAAATCAAAATTTAAATTTACACTAATTGCGTCAAACTAGCCCTGATATTCAAATAATTCCTCTTGGTCCGCCCATTGTGGCGACTATGGTGCTAAATATAGCAAAATAGAATCTTCATTAACAGAATAAATAATTCCACATTTTCCATTCCTTTGAAAAATGTATTCGGCCAAATCGTTTCAAAGAGTTCTGATCCATGTAAGGGATAAGTACCCGGTGCATTGTATAGTCCTTATAATGAACTCTATGAATTCCACACGAGATGGACCTATATCGGATAAGGTGAGTGAGTGAATATTAACGTCCCACTGTTCAGCTACACGAGGGATTTTGGGGACAGTCCGCGTCATTTTGAACCATGATCAAGTGACGTGGACGGCACCTGAGCCGGCACCCCTTCTCCTAACTACCACACCAACGGGAGGGCGTTTGAGCTCTCGACAGATTTAATGCGTGCATCGCGCCCCTACACGGCGGGTCTTCAGTGGTACTGGGATCAAACTCATGACACGCTATCCACGAACCGATGTCTAAACAACTTGGCTACCGCGGCCTATATCGGATAAGAACAGAGAAGTAAGTGTAGGTGCCATAACGAATCCTAGACACAAATGTGTGTATATAAGATATTTCATCAAGTAAATTAAATCTTATTAAGAAAAGATTAATAATTCTATAAATTCTCAAAAATAAACTCTACCTATCTGTCTTAAGCATAAGTGATGCAATCCATCTGAAACATCGGATCAAAAACCACTAACGCCAGCCATGATCCGATTCCTTGACCACTTGGCTACCGTAGCCACATTTTCTTTGTAAGAGACAGTTGTTTTTAATAGCAACAAATAAAGTTGATTTTAAAAACAAAAGATCACAGGTTAGCCCACTTCTATAATTTTTTTTTAAATTTCAGATTCAAATAGAGCGTATAAAAAAAAGAGGGGAAAAATATATATATAGTTGTGACTCACCATAAAAAACCATTTACAATAATATTGTTTCATATTGCATTTTCTAACATCTTTTCAAAGTTTTTACCATATTTTGTATATTTTTTGTATAGAATACTCTTATATATCTTTTTATCTTCATACAATTGTTTTTACGGAGATCATGTTCAACTTTTTAATATTTGCGAATGTTTTATTCCAGATAGACAAGGATAAAAACTTAAAACAAGTTTCTTTTTATTGAAACATTGCTTAATCACAAAGCGTACACTAGAGAAGTTTTCTCTGAGAGTTCACTGTAAAACATCAAACTGCAAAGGAAAACATAGCGAAAAAAATTATATGCTTCAATTGTCACTGATTATCGATGCATTTGATGTATATATATATTGTCGTTTTCTAGAAAATATATATAAATAAAGTTTAAAAAATTGTGTGTGTAGTGTTTCGTAAGCAATATATTAATATTTATATTAAAGCCATCTTATACACACACATATATATTTAAAACAATATTAAATACATTTACGATGAATGTAAATTTAAAAAGCATATTCGAGTGTATATATTCACGTATTTAATAGGAAGCAGAAAAGGTGAAAAGTGTTTTCGCAGTTTGTTTATCTGGTACGTTCCTTAACCCGGAAGAAGGCGCACACTCTGTACTAATGCAGCGCTCCTAATACTACTTTATTTAACATCTTATGATTTACGCAGGTTCGCTTATTTAACTAATGTCTGCATCATGATAGTGGTTAGTACTTTTAAATCATAATTAAAGACAACGCAAAATTAATGAATTACTCGGATTAAATTTAAAAAAAATCGTTTATTACTTTTAAAACACATCACTAAGTTAGAATTAAACACTATTAAAATTTTAAGAATAAGAATACTACAAACATTTCACTTATCTGAAACGGAGGCCAGGCGATGGGTGGCGCTTTGGCTTTTTTGTTAAGTATATGTAAATAAACTCTCTTGATCTGCCAAGAAATGTCCCGGTTCCTCCTTTTAAGTGGGGGCAAATTACCCCCTTTTTCATCCGCACGCTCTTTGGTCTCGCCTAGTCATTGGTCAGGAACCAAGCGCAAAAATACAAATTTCACGACGACTCTCCAAATTTATAAGTCCATTCAACTTTCCTGACCGGCCGTTCAGACCCCTCATCATAGGAATCCGACAACATCCTGTCAACAGAAAACAAGGGGAATACACAAATTACATGTGTCTTAGGGACCATCTTCAAACCCGATCAGCATCTAAGTCTTCCAGCCTCCAAGCCGCCCATCAGTACAAACGGTAGTGGTCGGGCAAAACAACGGCTTCACCCCCAATCCTTTTATTACAACTATTTCTATTCTACACATTGAAAATCAAAAATTGAGTGAATAATTTAATTAATAGAAAGCATACTTACGTACTTTTAAGGACTTTTCAATTTTTCTTTGATAATTTGAGAAAAAAATCCAATCAAACGGAACTAAAATGTTTTTTAATTGTGCATGACTATAATAAAGATTACAAATCGCGGACACTTTTCCCTAATGTTTGAATGACATTTTAAGACAACACTGTCATATTTGTGCAAGTTATTGCAGTTTAATTGCCCTTTAATGATCGGCAAAAAGCATGTTGAACTTTTACTTGCTTGAGTCTTTTTGACAGTATGCAATGTGTCTAATGGTACACTTGCGGCTTTATATTTTTCTTGATGGAGTTTTTTAGGTAGTTTTGAAAATTTTCTTTTCAACTCAAAAGTTTCATGTGTTCATCGCTTTTCTCAATTTACTTTCGCTATCATGATTAATATCCATAATTTCATCAGGCTCTTCCCTGGCTTGATGAGTTTCAACTTCATCCAATAGAGATCACAGATGCCCATTTCTTTGTAGCGCGTTTTTCACGTAGTGGAACAAAAGCTCTATTAGGACGCAAATTTCGTCTTCGTTTTCGCTCCATGTTTTCTCGTATCTTTTTCTCAGTCAATAAGCAACCAATTGACCTCGGGTTTCAGCATTTGGTCGCATTTGTGCCCTAGATGAGCTGAATTATATTTAAATTTTCCCATAGTTTTCCCGAATTTTCCTACAAATTTCGCTAGTTTATAACAAAATTTTCTCAAATTTTACTTAGTAAATTTGTTGTTTGCAAAAACTTTAAAAAAAAAAATAGAGGAGTGGTACAGTACTACTTTATGATCGTAAAAAGTTCATTAGTCGCATTATTGTAAAATACAACATGTGAAAAACGCGCTAAAATTACTTGGCCATGTATTCATTTTCATTTATCATTCAATATAACAATTGAAACCACTAAGTCGTTTACAGGGGAAAAATATAGCTTACTCATAAAAAATATTTTGAAACAAAAGAGATCACGTGGGGAACCCAATCACGTCAAATAAAATTGTAAAAAAAAAACTTTACCACTCCCAAAACAGAGGAGTGTGGCAAATACATTTGACTTCCAATAGAGAATGCCACTTAGATGGATACTGACAATTTCACCGGCAACAAATAAACAGTTTTCTTAGAATTAAAGATTTTCGGAGCTTGGGTTGACTCTGTGCCTAACGTGACCGCACTCCCGTTTTTCTACATATTTTTAATCTTAATTCCTATATTTTACAATGCATATTACAATTATCTAGAGATTGAGCATCTTATTATTACAGTTATATCTGCATTAAAAATATTAGAGTTATTCAAATCTCAAAGAGATTCTAGATAGCAAGTTGTCATATTGAGAGTAAGGAACAAGTTTTTATCCTTCTGATATCAGAGGGAGTTTGTTTATATGGATCCATGTACAGTAGAACGTAGTGTATTCGAAATAATTGGGACCAGACACAGTTCGGATAACCGAAAACCAAATGCGATCCATGCAGTATATGAAACCGGACACTATATATGACTATTGAAAATTATCACATGAGGTAAACGTGCTGGAAGAAAAAGGAAAATAAGTGCAAAATATCACAGTTTTACATTTATTATGGAAATTAATCACTAATGTTTCGCTGTACCATTGTTCACCTTCGTTGTTTCTCTGCAAGGTCTCTTATTCTCTTGAGCAGCAGTAGTTGAGTAGGACAGCACTCTGATTGTTGTTCGTACCACTCCATAGCTGTCTCTAACGCAGAAGATGGTTTAAAATGGTTTCACAGCTTTTTTTTATGTCAGAAAATGTTGACTTTCCAACATTTTCTCTGTGCTAGAGACGCTTCTAGTTCTCCCTTCTTGAGACGGTTCAATATTTCAAGTTTTTGTTTCTATGTTCAAGACGTTGCGCTTCCATTTTGAATTCGAAGCCATAGCGGTTCACAACTCAACAAAAGAGCACGTATACACCCTCCCACTTGGAAACAAACTGATCTAATATTTCCCGCGGATGTGACCCAAATCACACAACTAAAATTCCCCAAATATCCCTCACCGTGAGTTTTTCCATCACTTTTGGCCTCACGCGAAACAACCATTGAGCATTGCACTGTTCGAAAAAATATCCGGACTTTGGATCGGATATTTGACGCACCGGATAATAAACGTTCGGATAATCGACGCTCTACTGTATTTCATTTGGGTAAGCATTTTTACATTAGAATCGACTGCTTCTGATTTTCGATTGCAGTATCGTTACTAGATATTGCTATTTTAACAAGTGACTCTCGAACACTTGCATGTGTTCTAGGGTGTTATTTTTTATATTTCTTTCTAATTGCGCTGTATAATTAAATTTTTTGGGAAAAACAGTGGGAATATTTTAACACGAAACTGAGAGGACTGTAGTATTTCTTCGTGTTAAAAAAAGTATTGAGAAAAAAATCAACAAAAGCATGATTATTAGAATTTTATTCCCCCCATAGATATATGAATGCATTTAATAAAAATCAATGAAACAAAAACATTTTCAAAATGTTAATGAATTTTAATACAAAATCTTTATAGATTTCAGTATTCGTCTTTTGTTTTTGATAAAGAGCCTTAAGAGGCTCCATGGTCTTTTACAGCAAAACGGCAGTTTGATTTCTCCCTGAGTTCTATGCCATTGTGCTCGTAAGAAAATTCTTCAAAAATCAAAAAGAAACGTGAACCAAACGCACTGATTTTTATTCACACTGCGATGTACTCGTCACCGAATTCCAAAATCGACTGATGAGAAGTGAGGTATTTTTGTGTGACATTTGTAGGGATGGAAGATAAAAGTAGCTAAGATAAATAAACTTGGCTAATGTCACATGCTATTCCGATGTTAATTTGAAGCCAAGTTAGCCTTCTTCTTACGAAAATGTCAAACTACCTCTTTTTTCATTTCACACCCGTCTTAAATCTCTCCGGATCAACTGTCGTCTTTCATGTTTTGTTTATTCCCAGAAAAGAAATTGTTTTGTGTTAAGCGATTTAGTGTCGTGTTAAGAGAACAAAATACATAGGAATATATAATAGTTTATCAGGACCATAGTATGGTTTCGCTTTAGACATATATTTCACTGTATATAAATTATTAAATAACAATATCAAATGAGAGAGAGAAATTGAATAGGATCTATATTTAAAGTTCTTCTCACAGAACTTTTTGTTATATCAATCTTCATATCTTTTTTACTAAAAATCACTTATTTGAAAAAAAAATTAAAAATATAGGGATGCAAAAGTGTGTTCACACACACAATATACCAGAGTAAGATTTATGATTAGATTTTTTGAGAGAAATGCATACATTACTCTAGAGAATATTTCCATATAATACTTAAAACTAATAAAAAGCTAATGAATTTAAATTAAAAAAATGCATACAACATTAAAATAGCTTTAAGGTAAGAAAATTTGTTATTGTCCATCGAATCAGTTTTTTTGCGATTAATCTTTTAAATAACCTCTAGTTTAAAATAAGTAATATTAAAGAAAAAAAATTATGGTGTATTTTTTGACAAAAAAAATACCGTTAACTGAAATTGATCTAAGTTTTAAAACTCAAAGTTAAATACAAGTATATTGTATAAGATTGAAGGATTAAAACATAATTTTTGCTCTTACGAATGAGGTTAAAGTAATTTTTCTATTTCAACCGGAATAGGAAATTAATTTTTTTATCTCTTTGTAATATATAAACAGGATGGACACGCACACAATTAGTATGATATCAATATCAGAAAATTTGGTAAGATATTTTACTAGGTAAGCTACAAAAACTTTGTTTCTATTTATATAACAATTGAGACACAACTTAGATTTTAGAAA
>BMAO01029938.1:0-18792 GCA_019973975.1 Trichonephila clavata | reverse complement strand
CACACACAAACGTTGTTTTGCCATATAAATTATTTATAGAGAATATTTTGGTAGTCAAATAAAAAATAACTAACTCATTTTAAGTGTGAGAAGATGTGGTATATGACTGAAAGGAGAAATGGAAAGCTGTGAAAGATGACGGCCTATAAAAGTAACAAACACCAAACATTCATTTTTTGAATTATTTGTACTTTTGTATTGAAACTAATAAATTTCAAATTACATCTCTGTCACAAATTATGACAATGAAAAAAACCATTATCAGTCTCTTAGTGCAATGGAGCGTACGATATTTTTTAGTGAATCCATCTTTAGCCTACACAAACAAACTGGATGGCTTACCCATGCAAGAATATGCCACGTATAATGGTCCGTGTGAAAAACAAGGTGTGTTCAAATCTAAGCCATAAACAGGCTTCGTTTGGCCTTGAGACTTATGACATTTTGAATGTCAATCTAATTGGAAATTGAATCCGTTTGAATTCAATTTTCTCATCTGGGGGAATAATAGGGAATCGTGGTAGCAATACATCTTATTCCCGGAACTTGCCATTCAAAATGCTAGCTTCGACAACGTTTTCAATCAATTTTTTCATGACTAATCACGTGCCATTGCATAGCTGTGGTGGGGTGGTGGGTTCAAATTATGAAGCAAAATAACCGGAGATCCAACCTTCAGTTGTAAATGTTGCGGTGGCATGCCTGGCAAATCCAATGAGCTCAAAAACTCTGCTGGATAATTTACAGCTTCGTTGGTATCGCAAATTACATCGATAGATTTGTATGACATAAAGTCTCCAGGCAACAACTGTTTCCAACTGAATGTATGCACAAATTTCTAAAGAATCGGTCTAGCCGTTTCGTTTATCACGTGTCACTTATTTGAAATAATGATAACGAAGTAAAAAAGATTAAGTTTATCGCAAATATTTTAGACTTTTTGTTTTATAAACCGTACAATATATGAATTTTTGAATTAAAGATATGTACAAAAAATGGAAGAAAAAAAACTTTGCACTCGCCAAATTTGGTGATTTTTGATTTGCTGTAGACACCATTTTGCTATTGTAACCCATTAGTAGGTTGATTTGGAGAGCAGAACAGAGTCATCTGGCGCGAAACCGATTTTCGACGCCAAGCGAAATAAACGGCGAAAAAAGCAACACACAATACAGGGGTAAAACAATTACGCGTTTTAAGGTTTTTAATTAAAATCTTTTCAACGATTGCAATATCGGAATGAAAAATAGTTTACGTCCTATTCTCAGACCTACTGAATATACGCACAAAATTTCATAAGAATCGTTCAAGTCGTTTCGGAGGAGTTTGGTTACAAACACTGTGACAGGAGAATTTTATATATTAGATATATATACATTTCTAACTTTTTCATCATGTTAACATTATTTATTACATCATTATAGAAGTTTTTCAAACTTAAGCACTTATGCTTGATCATCCTAGAAGAAAAATTATTTAATTTAAATTGCTCAAAGAAAGTGTAAAAAGTAATTCGCATTTTATTTCATAAAATCAAAATATTAGGCATATTCGTTAGTTAATGTAGATATAATTGAAAAAAATTACCTTTATCTTCAATTTATAACAAATTTACCGTCATGATGTATTTTAAAAATATCAATATAATGATTGTGTGTGTGTGTGGTTTTGAAAAATCAATAAAATAACCACTTAAAGAAGGGATATTTCTAATTAAAATCAAGATTGGTGGCTGTTGGGTGCCACTAAAAATAGATGCTATCTCTGCAAGAATGTGCTAAATTTGCAAGGCAAAAATACCAATTCACAGCCCCATTGAAAATAAAAATATTAAAATGAGTAATCAAAATTTTTAAATATTATTAATACACATCACGTATTTTACACTTCTGAATATAACTATTTATTAATAAACTAAATTTTATTTACGTACTATCGATAGACAACCATTTGAGAAAAAAAATGATTTTATATTTTGCTTATACTTTAAAATACATCATAATATATGCAAATAAAATGAAACTATTATTTACATTAAAATGAAAGAGTAAATAAAATTTTGTTTCCTATAGCTTTGCAATTTCTTCTTTTATACCAAAAGTCACACATTTATTCACATGAATTTTACTGTAATGAAACTTGTCCTTACTTTTAGGGAAAAAATTATTAAAATTACACAATTTCATATAAAAAAAATTCTACACCTTCTTTTTACATTTCCAAAAATTAAAATTTCCCCCAAAATAAGTTTCAAAGAACAACAAAAATGCGTATGGAATGTATGCTTATTTAAATTTGATTTCGTCGGGGAAGAATATTTACTGCTGTATAGGACAGAATTAAAGAAAATTAAAATGAAGAACAAGTAGAAACCTTTACTGAAATATTTTTGAAGTTTGAATTATTCATAAGATACCTAAAACATTTTAGGGATTATAAATTAGTTTTTTGATAGGAGTGTGTAAGTTATATGATAAATGAGAAAAATTCAACTTATTCAAAGTAAATATCCAGTTTAACATAGTTACCTATATCTTACAATTTCTTAAGATGTGAATTTCAGTATAGTATCCATTGACGAAAAAATAAATGGATGTACAATTTTTTTTAGAGAAGTTTTTTTAGTTTCTTCTGAAAATATGCTAAATTTTATTTTTTATATTTGTGGCAGCAATTTAAATCAATTGTGATTTAATGAATTTTGAAAAATTATGTGAATAATTAGTATTATTTTTTATTTTATTAATTAATTATTTACTTTGTTTTACTTTAGAGCTCAAAATGGACATTTTGTTTACATATATCTTTGTCTTAAAATTTGTAGCGATTAATAAGATAGCTCTATGAAAAAGTGAAATATGCAGCACTATACAAAAAGTTTCATTAATAGTTACATAAAATTTTGAATTATAGGGACTGTGACTGATTTCAAATTATTTTATTTTTGAATTTTAAATTGAATTTGGTAATCAATCTTCATAATTTTGGTCGGCACTCATTTTTCTTCAAGAACTAGATTGAAGAATCAGTTATATGTGGATGTTATTGGATATGTAGTTTCACAAAATAAGCAATGTAATTACTATTAAAATCAATTGTGTCCTAAACGCCTTCCCTTTATTTTCAGACAAAAGCTTGTTTAACTCTACACAAAGGCTTCATTTTTGTATAATTGTATAATAGTGAACAAAATTATATTCTTTATTTCTTTAGAAACATATCTGCGCATTAAGATTCGTGCCTATTATCTTGTCATTGAATATTCACAAATAATTTTAAAACACAAAAAAAATTTTCTAATGTTTATTTACAGGAGTGCTTCCCAAACTTTCAATATTTGTGAGTCAATATTCAATCATAATTTTCATCCCTCCTATAACAATGTTTGAATTCAAAAATAGTGTACTTTGACTCTAAAACTACAATACGACTTTTACCATTTAAGTGCCATCGGCGTATATAAATGCATTTCTAAGCCAATGCGTTAATTGCCCCGAACATATACATACGTCTTTCCAAATTATGATCTTTTCTACGCACTCCTATTTGTAAAATGATTCTTGAAGCTTTGGAATGTAATACAATGACCCTGGCAGTGCTTGTAAAGGATTTACTTATTTCAGAGAGTTTACTTACTTATTTCTCCCCCCCCCCCTCCCCACAACACCATACACGCGCACCGACATGGAAAACAATGGCTTTGGGAAGCGAATCGTGTAACGTTTAACAGGTAATTCAGTGATTATTTATAAACCGTGCTAATTATCAAGATGTTATATGGTGTTTATAATTTTATATATGGCAAGCCATTGGGGGCACCAGCAGTTATTATACTTGTTCCTAACTTAGTTTTATTAAATTAATTATCAAATACATTGTGCAGTACTGATACATTTATAAGTGTATTATATCAGAGACAAAGTACTTTGCTTGTTTATTTTCAGTAAATTAATTATTCTTTTAAATAATCTTTTTTTTGACGTCTCACTATGCTTGCGCCCTCCTCGTATGTTTATTCACGCCTTCACCTTTCCCAGTTTGAGAAACACCAATTTACAGTTTAAAAATTGCAAGGAACTATTTAATGTACTTCAGGATTATACATTTCTAAAAAGCCTGGTAAAATTATCATGGAACAGGATATACAAAATATGTTAAAATATATCAAACATGTGTATGTTTGAGAATTGCTTCAAAACAAAAATTGTGTATTAGAAGATAGTGATTGTTTAAAGTAGAGTTTATTTTGATGAAATTTCCATTTTTTTTAGACATACAGATTTAATTTGAATTTTAAAAAATATTGTAACAAGAGCAATTTACATCTATCATTAAAGTACATTCCCCCCCCCCAATTTTTATTCCTTTAAATTCCTTATTAAACTGACTCATTTTAAATTAGCTTTTTAACACTAAAAAAATTGTTTGAATTATTAATTGAAGAGTTATTTTTAGAATTATAAAAGTATTATTGTTAGAATTGTTAAATAATTCAATAATTTTACTTCTATGTCATTGAAGAAAAGGATGCTAAATATATATATAGTATACATATAATGACTGGCATTTCTTAAATACAAATAAACTTGGATTGATTTCTTTAAGCATGGAAAATTAGGACGAAATTCTTTTCCTGTATTTTATATTGAAAAATATTTTCCCGCTTTCTTCTTTTTAAAAAATAAAATGCAAGATTTGCAGTAGAATGAAAAATAAATAGAAATAAATAAATCGTGAAAGAATATGAATCATTTCACACGAGGAAGTGTTGCAGATTCATTAAAAAAAAGTTAATTCTCTGAAGATAATGAATAAATTAAATTAAATCATTCTAAAATTATCAAATTAATTAAATAAATAAATGCGAATGCTAAAACCCTAATAATACGTTTACGTTAGTAAAAAAAAATATTCTTGAATAGAACAGCATTTATGCCTTTTTAGTAAAAGAAAGAGATACATTATTTTACAAAATATTTGGCTAAAAATGTTTGTCTGAGAAAAAAAAAAATCTTTTTGAATTTAAGATAGGAATAGTTTTAAACAATTTTGAATTAATATGTTTTATTTTTTTCATTTATTATGTGTTGTTATAAATATCTTAATTAAATACCAAATCCTAAATTATTATGTGATTTTATTAATTAAGACATTTTTTTTTAAATGCAGTCATTTCAAATTAATAAAAGCTTCTTTCAGATTCTGAATATTTTAGAAATTAGTTATTTTTATTTGAATAAAAAAATCAATATAACACAAGATGAAGTTCTTAAATCATAGTCATGTTTAGGTTTAAAATTATGAATGATACATTCGAAATCAGATTATCTTGATTGAAAAAAATTATATTAAAAATAAGAATATATCCTCTTAGAAAACAATAACAATATTTTTCATTAAGGAAAATTTCTCTGAATATATCACTTGAAAATCGGTATTAAAAAACTCCAGAAAAAAGCCATTTTTTTTTAACGTAACGTGTCTTTTTTCTTATAAATAAATTATTTTGTCTAGCTGAAATAATGTATTTATTTTAAGTTTGTTTCTAAGAGCCTGAACATTTTTTTTGTAAATAACTGTACCTTTCTGTGACAAAATATTTTAAGTGTATTATGTATTACCTCAATAAAAATAATACTGAGAGTGTTAGCGCAAAAATGATTGCTTTAAGAAAACATAATTAGCTCTTTACTTAAACTTAAGTAATGAAAGTTACTTTTTAAATATTTTATTTGTCTAGACTAATCTAGAAATTTTACAAATCTTACCTATAACAATGTGGCAAAATAGTTTTTCAAAAAAACCTGGGAAAGTTAGTAATAAATAGACATGAAATATATTGTTTTCAATGTAAAAGCTTTTGACATTCGTGTAACTAATTTATATTTGAAACGGTATTGGAAAGATTGAATTTAAAAGTAAACCATTAAAATATTAACCAAATCACTTAAAAATAAAAAAAATAAAGTTACATATGTTATGCATACATAATAACAATATTATATATATTAAGTCACATACATAATAACAATATTATATCTTAAAAATATTTAAAAAGTTGTAAGACAAGCCTAATATAATGAGCGTAAAATAATGAGATATTAACTGAAATAGTATAGAAAAAAAAACAAAGTAATTTAATAAAAACAACTACTTTTTTTAAAATTTTCAGCATTTGTAATAAATATTAAAGCATTTTTTGCTCGGAAACTTAAAAACACTTGATAATAAGCAGATCAGTGTACGAGAAAACGTGACACAAATAATAACTATATTTTACACTAAAATTACTTAATCAAATTTTATACAAAATTATAAGTGATTACAAAGAAGAAAAAAAGTAAGAAAAAGAAAGAAAACATTTTTTTATCTATTATGTGTTTTATAAACGTAATAATAGTAATAATAATATTAATCATTTTTTAAAGAACGTTGTTAGCAAAACATGTTACATAACCGAATACATGCATTAACATCTTGTAAATAAACGAAATATATACAAAATTTTACAAAATAAATATTTTAAAAAGTGTTTCCTCTTACATAATATAATCAACTGATTGGAAAAACGTTAATATTAACGTTGATCAGGAAGAATTTTAAAAGATTAATGAAATAAAACTGTAAAAAACAAAGAAATTTTGCATTCTCTTTATTAATTTTATAAAGAGAGCCTGAAAGAAGCTACGAAAAAACTTCTATCGATATAATTACATAAGTATGATAAATTATAGTTATCGTATTGGTGCAAAATATAAACTCACAAAAATCATTTTATTTTTTAAGTAGTTTATAATACTTTTTAATTTTCTTATTCGTTCAAATTTCATCTGCATTTTTAATTAAAGAAAATTAATTTTCTGTAGGTTAGCTGTTCATTTTCAAAGGATTTAAGGAAAAATAGTTTACATTTAGTAAGCAAATAAATTTCAATTCAAAGAGAGAGAGAGAAACTGATTAAATATTTTATTTTGTAATTTTGAAACTTATTCAACGAAGAAGATTCTTCCTAAATATGAAGAAAAATGGGAAAATTACAAGAATAAATTTGGTCTTCCTCGATATTCGGAAAAATTTAATACGATTTTTAGCTCAATAATTTTTTAATATTTTTTAAATTAAATTTCTTGACAAGAACTCAACGAAAGATAAAACAGAAATTTCTACGCAAATATGCGATTTTTGATATTATTTACGCAAGGAAGAAAATGCGCATATGAACAATGCATTTACAGCTAAATGCTTTCTAAGGTTAATGACAGCCTTTCATACGTTCGCACAATGTGGCGTCTTTCAAGATGATTATTTGAACTATTCAATAAAATTCAAAGTAAATATTTAAAATGAGTAAAAAAAATAGATTTAGATGGAGAATTATCGAAATACTTGGATTAAATAGTCTGAAGAGCGGATTGCGAGATAATTAAAAAATAACTCCCTGTATTACGCACTTTTTAAGGACAATTTAATCAGACCGGTGTCAAAGACCAGAAGTTTAAGCAAGTTCTAGAGACCTGCTGCAACCTTTTAGGTATGATGTGCCAAACCAACCTACCAACATGATTCAGCGTGCTATGCAATAAGAAAAATTTGAAACAATTTGATTCCCTCCACATTCTTGCAGACTTAGAAAATAGAGATCAAAGTTGCAGATTCAGAATTTTATTGTATGTTAGCCATGCATCATTTAAAGATATTTATTAACATAAAATAAACAACATAAGATATAACTATTCCTTCAACATAAGTGAACTGTGCACATAAATATGTATATTTTAAAATTTTTTATTAAAATAAGGAGTAAGCTTAAAATATGGCAATTATTCAATATAAATAAAAAGATTAAAATTGTAGATATATTATGCATTTTTAAAAATATTTATGAATCAAGAAATAAACAACATAAAATATAAGTGTTCATGCAACAAAGCTAAGTAAAAAAATTAAAATCTTAATGTGAACCTTGTTCCTGAATGCCTCAATATCAGGGGTATAGTTTGTCACATTCAATTTGACAATGGATTCAGAATGTTCAGCAGCCAAACAATTTCTTAATAGATTCAGAATATATTTCATATGAGAAAAAATTTGATCGCTTAGATATGTGGAACCAAAAGAGGAAAGCAGGGCACATGCTATTTTTTCAAACAATTAAATTCGCAATGACATCTAGCAATTTAAAATGGCTGTCGATTTATTGCTAGAGTTGTCTCTCTCCTCCAGATTTTTCCGTGACTCTGTAAATTTTGTTTTCCATAATTCTGGAGATGTTATTTCAAATTTCAATTTCAAAATTATCAACTTCCATCCACTCAAAGAAATGAAAAACCGAATGGGATTATTAATGGGTCTAATTAAATCAGGTTCGATTAGGAAGGAACATATAGGCATACGGACTTAAGAGTCTTTCCATCTTGTAGAAAACTCCTCCTCAAGTGATTCAAAGTAGGTTTGAAATTTAACTTTGTCTATGGTTGATGTATTTGGAAGCGCTTTAACATTTAGGAAATATTTGAAGGTACTAGAATTAATATAACGGGCAAATATATTTAATTTTGTAGCAAAGATTTTCCAATATCCAAAAAGTTCAAACACTGTTTGACTCTTCCCTTGCAATCCTTAGTTCATTGAGATATTTATTTGTATCAGTTAGAAGCATCAATTTACATAGCCATTCCTTATAGTCTAATTCAGGAAAATGTTATCCCTTCTCATTAAAAAAAGTTTTAAAGTGCTTCATGCTGAGAGACAAACTTATTCACGTCAGTACCACGACTAAGCCAAGATAAGATCCCTATATTCATATTCCATTTCTTTTAAAAGAGATTTAAATTGTTTCTGTACTAATGAAGATCGAGACATTATAAAATTAACTATTTTAACAACAGTGTTCATTATAGAAATTAAGCGCTGAGACGAAATTTTGGCATCTAAAATTTCCTGATGTAGTATGCAATGAAAGCTCAATTTTTTATATTTAATAGGATTTTCAAGAAGTTTGACAAATACTTTTCTCTCTCCCATTGCCAGAAGCGACATCAGTAGTTACACAAAATATAATCCATATTTATATTTTGCTTTCATGAAAAAAGTGTAGTCCATGTTCTTTAGTTGTACCAGGCAGAGGAATCAAGTTGCATAACTATTAATAAATTCGATCTTTGTCACAATATCGTGCATTTACTGCACAATGCATGCAACATTATCCCCGTCTTTACTTTCAACAAGAGCAATGGTAAATACGTGCCTCACTCACTCACTCGCGAGATTTTAAAATTTGAGGGAGTGGGTCTTAAAACATCTAAATGAAAATAACGAACTTACCAATGAGTGCTTGCTATTTAAAAATGAATATTGGCTACAGGATTTTTCCCGATATTATGGGACATTTAAATAATTTGAATTTAAGATTATAGAGAAAAGATCGAATTTCTCCTCCCCTGGTTGATCATGTATATCTTCTTTTGTAATCAAACTTTTTTTTGTCTCGATTTGGAGAAAAAATATTAACACATTTTACATTAATGTAGAAATTATCTACCTAAGTTAACATTGTTCCAATCTACGATATATTTAAGAACTTAAACCCCCTTTTGTAGGATTCTTTCAGGGGTAGGTTTGGTAATTTTCAAGATGATAGAAAAATGTTGATCTTTTTCACATATCTTTTTTAAATTTCTCTGCAAGACATTAATTATTTTCCACCTGAAATCTAAATGGGAATTATTACCCTACAGCACTATACTATACAGAAGAGCATATATGAATATAATTATTTTATTTCAACTGCAGGTGATCTAAATTATGTCAAATATTTGGAAATTTGTAAAAACAAGTTTTTATTTCAAATTTACAAGATATGGCTGTCATATATTGTTGTAGGTTTAGATCAACATGTATTTGTGAACAAATGGTTTCTATTATATATATATATATAAACATAATTTATATATATATAGTCAAAATATCGCTAAAAATTAACATATATGCATCTACAACAACCTAACTTTCTTAGCATCTTTAAAAGCAAATCTTAATATGGATGACTTGTTAAAAAAACTGACTGCAAATTCAAAAGCTACGTTAAGCATGCACTGACTGTTAGATAATTATTTAGAAGCAAATGCTTGTAGGTACTCATTTTTATTTGATACCTAACCTGACTGATTGTGAGCATGTAAAAAGTTTATTAACAATAAAATCCAAGTTTGTACTTTTGTTTGTTTACTATATTATTTTTAAATTTCCCCTACTTAGACTAGCATAAATTCTATTTACGTAAAAATCCCATAACAAGCCTATAGTAACATTTCATCTTCTTTTTATATTTTTTTGTTTGTTAGAAAAGTTGGAAGTGACACATATAAATTTTTTTTATCAGATTGATGCACTTTTACCCAAAAAACTGGTCTCACGCATGCATTACGACTGGAATTCAAAAATTTTCTCAATTTCAAGAAGAATTTTGGAATTCACGTAATGAGTTTTGGGTTCCATTTTTAACTTCTTCTTTTCTTTCCATACTCACCATTAAGCGTGCTTACCATAATTATCTAAGAGTATTTTTTGTATTATATCAACTCTCACACACACGTACACACATGTACTTTACCCAGTTTCATTAATTAATTACCAAATTTCATATTGGTCTGCGAAGTATCAATATAAGAAAAGATCTATATAAGAAAAGAAAGATCAATCAGAAAATATATATATATATCAAAATATATTTCAACTACTATATAATTTATTTAGGTATACCCTTTATGACTTTTACACATTTTCTTTATTTACTTTATCTATTGTAGTTTTCCCAAATTATTACCCTGGTATTGTAAAATGAAGCAGAACGCTGCAGGACAAGGTTCACATTAACATACTTAATTTTACATTTCACTGTATGGAAGGAAAATATTCACATATATTGTATGTTGTTCATTTTTTGTTCATATAAATATTTTTAAGAGATACGTATTGCATAATTTATGTACAATTTTAATTTTTCATTTACATTGGAGAAATAGCTATATTTTATGTTTATTTTTTATGTTAATAAGTATCTTTAAATGAGATGAAAAATGATATATAATAAAACTCTAAATCTATATTATTGATCTATTCCATAACTTCGTATGCATTACTAAGGCACTCGAATTGTTTCAAATATTTTCTACAGTGTGGCGCGTTGAATTATATAGGTAGAATAACGTGGCACGCCACAGATACAAGGTTGGTGAGCTCTGTTTGAGAATGAATTAAGTTATTTCGTTTACCGAAATGTGTCATTTGTTATCTAACAATTCTTTCACTATGCCTTTCTAGGTTTATTCTGTATAAAGTCCTTTTGACCATATCTCAAAGCCAATCTCTTGGCTTTATTTGGGTCAAGTGTCATGGGTTTGAGTTCTAATCTCACTTAAGATCAGCAATGTAGGTAGTCTGTTGTACAATAAAGTCCTGGACATTTAAGGTCCTTATATTAACGTGGCCCTCGAGTGAGTTGAAAGCTCAGGTTAGCCCTCGCCATTGTCTTGGCTTTGCCTTTAAATTTTGACTTTGAAATACAATCAACTTTGTCACATAATATCAGAATATCGTTTTAGAACCAAATTGTCTATTTTAGTATTCTAAGGATTTTATTTTCTAATATTATGGAAACTTGTCTTACTTGTGTAATATTTCTAATGATTCCTTCATTTTCATTAGTAAAATGTTTAAAAATAAAATATATTATACTCTTATTGGTGTTACTGCCTCTCGAACTTAAAATGCTTTTGTAACGTATTACGTTGTGTGCTACGTTAAATTAAATAGTTATTTTCATTTTAATACAAATCATTTCCTATTTACAAAATTTCCTTTTTCAAATAATTATTATGTTTGATATCATGATTGTTAGTATTTAAACTTGAATCGAATTAAAATAATTTTTAAATTAAATTATATTTATGAATCACACACACACACTTGTTAGGAGACATGATATTGACACATCTTTTCATCCAGTATAAATAATTGCCTCAGCAATTTTCCAGTTCTACTGATTATCAAAATTATTTGAATAATGGGATTGATTTATGTAAAATTTTCTGAATGTCATGATATATTTCCCCTTTCATAAATTATTCCATGTCACCTCCAGATGTGATTTAGCATACGATATCAAACGGAACAACATACGAAGAGACCTTCCTCAAACTAAACTGAAAGTGCACGAATAATTAAAATTTTGTCAGTTTATCATCTACTAACATAAATATTATCTTGCAACATCTTATGCACTTTCACGGACAATTCAAAGGTTAATAATAACAACAGTTAAGGCAATACTAGATGCCCACTAATTATAGCAAAATAATTACTATTAGAAAAATATGCAAATATTTTCTAAAGAGTTTTTAAATACATTCTAATATGCCATGCGTATGTTTATACATTTAATTTAATAAACTGTTATAGTCTTATCTTAATGCTAAACAATAGATAAGAAAACAATTATACAAATTAGAACGGGCTCAAAACCGACGTGTTGTTTCAACATGTTCAAAATTTGCTCTGTACTGTCTAGTTATTTTCTTACATTTTCTTTTATTAAAAATTATAGCATTTTAGTATATTACACATATATTAACACTGGTGTTATAAAATCAAAGATTTGAGCGATTATCTCGATAACTACTGGACAAATTTTAGTAAAATTTGGTATGAACATATCGAGTTGATATAAAGCAAAAATAAATAAATAATCGTTCGACAGTTGAAACATCGTGGTCGTAACACTTATCGGAGATGGAAGTTATGAAACAATAGTCGCAGAAAAGAACACACAAATTGGCTAACATGAAATATAGTCCCTTTTACTGATATACATGCCACGTAACGTGATTTTATACAGGAAATAAGGGATTTATGAGTTCCTGTGGCAAATTGCTCCACTCGTTCAGCAGCGCTGTTTTCAAGTCAAGAATCATGCCTGCAGACTGGTGACAAGTTGCAATTGAGATTCCCGCAGCGTCTGAAGCATATTGTCTACGTTTGAAATCAGCAGATCTGACTGGTCAGTCATTATGGCAAACATACTAGCAATCCAGAAATTCGGTGATCAGAAGAGCTCTATGCGAACTCACGTTGTTATCCAATACAATAAATTCAGGGCCATCTGCACTCCTATAAAGGAAACCATAGGGCTCCAAGACTTCATCCCTATGGCTCCCATCAATTAAAATGCCTCTTTCAAAGACATGGAGGTGTGTGCAGCCATCCAGCGCGTCATGCACCTAGATCATTGAGCATCCACTGCCGTAATAATCGATGTCACGGACACCGAAAGGCACGTAGTAGTCCCTGGTTCTGTCCATATGAATTTACGGAAAGAACTACTAATTAAGCTAAAGCGGGACTCATTAGTGAAAATAACGGTTCTTCTTTTTCACTTGCCCCAATCATTATAATTTCTAGATCTACATATTTTCTCCTGTTTACAGAACTGATAGAGATGGAAACAGTAAGTTTTCCTACAAATAGCTCTCTCTCTCCTGATATCTTCTGGAGAAACACACCCTTGCAACTCGGGTCATTGGATCATAGCATACAACTTACGAGAGAGCTGAGAAACTGTATCATCCCTGTTACGCCTTGCTATAATGGACAAATGGCGATTTTCTCTGGTCGTCATGGCTCTTAGTTGATCTTGACGGGATACATCTCGCAGAATCCGGTATTCTGAAACAGTTTCAACAAATATGGATTATTACGAGATACTAGGCATAGTGAAGACTGGCTACGAGTGACTCGAACTCTCAATATAATCCTCGGATTCTTTTGAACGGTATCGAACACATTTCGTTTCATACATGGAACAGAATGTGTTGGTTCCGTGTCCCGTCCTTACTATGCTTATTATCGCGTAATGATCCATATTCACACAAATTGAGAAATGTCGATTTTAAAATAGCAGCATATTTTCCTCATCAATCTAATCAACGACTACAAAAATGAAATAAATGAATGCCAGCAAAATATCGTTATTCGATTGAAATTTCTGTCTCTGTCTTTCTCTTTTTCTCACTCTCATATATATAACCCAAATGTGCACATGCGTATGTAGGGGGCGATGTATGTATCCAACCAGTATAAAGCTCAGGCAACCACTCCTGCTGTTAACAGTATACAAGCTGACATACTATTGGTGAAATGAATGTTTTTACGAATTAAAAGCTAGCGAATATACACCTCGCATATAGGGCAGCGGTCGAAAGCGACCGCCTAGCTAGGCAAGTTTACAAAAACCGATATCCTGACAGAAGAATACCACATTTTTAAATGTCTGCACTTGTATATCGTAATCTGTGTGAACGTGGTTCACTGCGCAGCAACATGCACGATAGTGGAAGAAGAGGACTGATGCGGACTGTCAAAGTCGAAGAGTCCTATAGTCTTTTTAAGATACTCCGAATCCTAGCACACGAGCTATTTCTCATCAGCTTGTGGTCTGTCAGTTAGAAGTGTGGGGGATACTCAACGAACAGGGTGTGCTTTTTTACCATCTGAAAAAGGTGCAGTTACTGCAGCCTAATGGTTGTTCAAAGAGTGTAAAATTTGCCCAATGGTTCATGCAGAAAGGTGTCGGGAAACCAGTTTTGAAGCTACTGCTTTTTTTACAGATGAAGCATCATTCAGTTATGACGGTATGTTCAATGCACCCAATTCACATGTGTGGGCTTACGACAATCTTTTTTTTATGGCACGAAAAGTCACGCTGTTGAACATAGTTTTGCTATAAATGTGGAAGCTGAAATCATAGGTGACTGTTTGTTGGGATCATACTTGCTACAGCTCCAATTGGATGTCTTAATCTTTCTCGAGACGATGTTGCCCACTTTTCTGGGCGCTGTTTATGCGCACATTCGCCAAGAAATGTAGTTTTAACATGACGGGGCTCCAGCCCATGTCACAATTGCTGTGCTTGATAACCTGAACCGAAAATTCGGAGATCGATGCACCAGCAGAGATGGACCTATCGCTTTGCCACCCAAGTCAAAGGATTTATCTCCATCGAATTTCTTTTTCTGAAGAGTTATTGTTTGCGAGACACAGTGACAATGAAGTGGATCTTGTTGCATGAATAGTAGCCACCGCAGGCATTGTCCATGATATTCCAGTCGTTTATGAAAATGTTCTGTGGTCAATGCAATGACCCTGTGTTTGACTAAATGGTCGCAATTTTGAATACCTACTGTGAGCCTGTACTTTACCTTGTTGGTATAAAAGTCACAATTCTTTACCATTTAACAGTACCGTCTCATTGTTTTCCCTTTACTTGCCCATTTTGTTCATATACATGACGATTGCGGACCTACTTTCCTTTGTGAATTTGGTTTTCTAAAGTATTCCTTACCTTTACACAAAATTTGAATAATTTTTTTGAATAAACCTGTATTTACTCGAATCTAAGCCGCCATCGTTGTAAGCTGTAGCCCCAATTCTCTACACTTTTTTGGAGAAAAAAAATGATAAAAAATTGTGTAAAAGTTCATTAATATCCGATATTTAAGAAATTTAAAAAAAATAATGAGAAATAATAAGTTAATAATTAATTTATTTGACCAGTATTAAGAAATTTCAGTTATATACATGAACCTATTATGACTCTAATCGTCAGTATCCTATTTCGAAAATGATTCATCACCCTCATTGTTACATCTGACTTTCCAATTATTGCTGGCATCGCCATTTTTCCACACACACGATGTTGTCTTCCATTCCATCCAGTACATTTGTTATACAGCGTTTTTTGAAATGAATGTATTATAGAAGAATGTAAAAGAATTATATTAAAGACTGTTGAACATTTATAAACAAAAATTATATCATTTTGTTACATCCCTGTCAAATTTTCAGTCTCCACAGGCTTGTTTCCGGTTTATTTATACATATAAAACTGCCTCCTTTTTCATACTTGCGTTATAATGAAATCGTCTTGATGCTTTTACCAATATGTTTGATATTTAGGTGATTAAAAGAAAGCGTATACAAAAGAGTTTCCTAAATATGAGCAGACAACAATGTTTAGGATACACTGAATACTGGAGATAACCTGCGGAATGGCATAAGTCATCGATGCAAGTGGCCACAATGAATGTTTATATTTTTTTTTTGAAGAGGTAGAAAACAATTCCCCTTTAACTAAGGCTTTCTATTTTAAGCCGCATCCGATTTTCAGAAGCATTAACACTGGGAAAATAGTGCAGCTTAGATTCGAGTAAATAAGGTATATATACATAGTTCTTGATTAAATAAAATTTAAGTAATGTGATAAGTGATTGTTAAATATAAATAAAACTGATAATGAAAGAAAACTCTTGCATACATCCAAGAATTGGTAACAATGCCCTCATTTGCTGTTTTACTTCTGTTAGCGAAAAGAGGAGAATTCACAGTTTTATACAATTGGTTTTGTTCTCGTATGTCTATTTCTCTTATTAATACTTTATATTAATTAATATTCCCTCAGCTTTATGTACTCCATACATACTTTCGTCAAGATAAAAATAAAAAAAAAAAAAATTATGATAATAAAAACATAATAGTCGATTAAATAATTGATTAGATAATTTACTTAAAGCCTCACACAGATTATTAAGTTCAATGTTATCTACAGCATCTTTGCAGGTGGGAAAATAAAATTTTAAACTAACCGTATTGCAATTGTCCAGATATTAAAATCGAAATTTCCTTTGTGTAAGTTTTTTGTAATCT
Source organism: Trichonephila clavata (assembly GCA_019973975.1). Lineage (NCBI taxonomy): Eukaryota > Metazoa > Arthropoda > Arachnida > Araneae > Nephilidae > Trichonephila > Trichonephila clavata. Next base: position 2,034 of record BMAO01029938.1, on the reverse strand, counting down.
GAAGCATTCGAAAATCTACTTTGATAGGGAATGTTTATACAGTCGCATTTTGAAACAACTCAGCGCTATTGACAGTGGACCTTCTAATTTTGAGCCTCAATCAAATGATGAACATGACAACTGTTAGCAATTTTTCGTAACTTCTACACCATGCCAACTTTGAGCCTTGAAAGATATAAAGTGTATCAGCTCCTCTACATGGTGGATTTTCAATAATATCAGGTCTTGAACCGCGAGTCAACATATTCGGCCATGAGTTCGTGAAACAAAGCTATCAATGTCTGAACTATGATATTAAATATTTAGTTTTCTTTTCATATCTGATGTAAAAATAGTATTTAAGTTTATTAATTAGAATACTATATTGAAGAATACTCTTATTGTAATATTTTTCATTAATATAATAAGAAAATATTCTTCAATAATATTATTAAATCATCATATTAATGTTCTTTTTATTATAAAATTAATAAGTAATTATAATATTAATTTTATCTAGGTTTCATAAAGATTAAAATTGGATATTTAACGTGCATTTTTCATGCATTTATATATTGACAAAAGTTTGAACTACACCCGTTTAATTAAAAAACAAAAATCCTTTTAACTTAATTTTAGTAAGCAAATAAAGTGCATATAGATACGTAATAAAAATACTTTTACGAAAATGATTCCAAAATACCATAAGATAGGATTTAGTTAATTAAAAAATCGAAATTCACGGAAATCTGATCAAAATCAATATAAGTTCCATACAACTAGCTTAGGAAAAGAATTAGAATATATATAAAAAATGCGATCTTCAAGAAATATTTAAAAAAAATTGGGGAATGCAGAAAGACAAAAAACAACTCTCTAAAAATATTATACACAAAAAATAATATAAAATTAATTAATAACACTCTAAATTTTAAAGATTTACAAAGATCTGGTAAGTAGATTTTATCTCAAATTAAACATAATTTACTTATTCTAAGCTAAAAAGGCTATTTTAAGCATACAAAGCATTAAATTCTTTTTTTTTCCCTTTTTTTTTTGATACTACCCACAATCGAATGCATTTTTGGTGGCAAACATTCATTATTCATATGTATTCTCATGAAACATTTCACCTTGACTGAATAGTGACGCGTGCAAATATTCCATTGCTGTTATGATATCGTCTGTCATGAGGCGGAAATGTACTGGAGTCTTCTGCAATTTTTATGATGTGATGGATCTACAATAATAGAAGAAGGCTCTTGAGACCCGTTTACATCAACAGCGCCATCACTATCATCAAAATATTTATGCATCAGTTAGCATTAATATATAAATGTTGTGTGTGTGTGTGTTGCGTACTAATATTAAATAATCTTAATACAATTAGCGCGAAAAGTGTAGTTATGTATGCAAAAATAAGATAAAATTAAATACTATCAAATTCTTTTAGTTTCATGGTAAAATTATTATTTTTTTTGCTTCAATATTTCTGTGGTAAAATAAGCTTTCATTAATCCAAATCTAATTAAACCGAATGCTGTCTCTTAATCAAGAAGGTCATTCACAAAAATTCATTATTAATAAATGTAAATAAAAAGCTCAGCTAGGCCATTATATATATTTCAGTCTAATACATGTTTGTAAGTAATGCATTAATTTGAAATTTTTTTATACGATTTTTTATTCATATTGTTTTATTTGCTTTAATTTGTGTATTTTTTTAAAAATGTATAGTGTTTTTAGATATATATTTATATTTCCTATTTTTACTGTCGTATTCACCGTTAACTGAACCGACAATCAAATGAAGAAAACCAAGGTTTCGCCTAAGTCAGGGTGATCGCGGCGATAGTGCCTGTGGCCACACGTGACCCTCAAAGAGTTTTTTCTTTTCTTTTTTTGCAGCCCACCAAATCAGTTGGGAAACCAAACAGATAGAAATTGTTACTTTTCTATATTCGAGTCTACATATATATTTGTGAGCTAAGTGCTTCTTAAATGAATATCAATAAGAGTACATATGGATGCAAGATTGCTGACATTAATTTGCAG
>BMAO01029937.1:0-42335 GCA_019973975.1 Trichonephila clavata | reverse complement strand
CAATGTTAAAGGATAGGGATCAACGGGAAGCACATTTGCCGGCAGGAAAAAGCTCCAATAATAATTAAATTTCTATGGCTATAAAAAAATTTATTGTTTAGGGATAGTTCTTTGAATTTTGATTTTGAAAAAAAATACGCAGTTTTCAGCATTATTGCAAAATGAAATTTGAGTTTTCTATGTTAAAGTATAGGAAGTGAAAACGCAAAGCACATTTTAATAGAAAAAAATTGATTTTTTCGAGTAGAATTAAATAGTATATTAGAAAGCATGCTTCCCTCTTTTGACTAGTGTAGCCAGAATTAAGTTTTATGTTTTTATTAATGAATTATTTTAAATTTTAAGTTCATTCTGAATTATTTTTGGCGTAGTTAGGACTATCTCAAAGAGATGGCGCCACCATCGTTTTGTAGCACGAATTTTTCTTGGCTACGAATACTTAATTTTGGCGATAGCTTTCTGAAATATTGTCGCCAGCTGAAATGATGGTAACCAGCAAGTTGTGACAAATAGTGTGGACAATAAAGAAGATTTATGATGTACACAGAGATTTAACATCTCAAACCTGATGAACTTTCCCATTTAGGAATGTTTTTTAATATTTCCAGCATGTGTGCTTTAAAAATTTAAATTATATAGATAATTTATAATTCCTGCTACTTAGATTTTTTTTTTTGCCTGTTATTAATGAAATGCATATAAAAATATTTAAATTCTGTGAAGCGACTGAATGAAAAATTGAAAGTATACTTATTTTATACTTGACACATACACAGAAAGCTGTGAATTGACTAGAGAACACAAATTACTACTCCTTGAAGCTCACAATTTAAAATTTTAGTATAATTATTGTAATGCAATTATTATTATTTTTAACAAACAAACAAATTTTTTTTCATCGAATAGATTTTATATTTAACGTACAATTTTTACCATTAAACCATTGGAACAATCATTAAAAAAATCTGGTTTTTTAATTAAATTAGCAGAAACTTATTTTTTTAATTACTTTTCTCCAATTCTAAGCCGTACCCCAAATTCTCTCTCTCAGCCCGATTTTGTGAAAAAAAACTAAAAATAGTGTTAAATATGTTATCGACATATGATAAATTTACGAAATAAAATATGGCCGCGGTAGCCTAGTGGTCAAGGTAACGGACTCGTGGCTGGCGTTTCATGAGTTCGAGCTAGTACCGCTCAAGACCTGTCGTGTAGGGAAGCGATGCACGAGTGAGTGAATAATAACGTCGCACTGTTCAGCTACGTGAATGGTTTTTTGTGACGGACTTTCGTAATTTTGAGCCATGGTCATTTGACGAGGACGACACCCGACTTTTCCACCTCTCCTAACTAAGAGGGAGGGCGACGGGAGGTCCTAATACTAACGGGAGGACGTTTGAGCTCTCGACAGATTTAACGTGCATCGCTCCCCTACACGGCGGGTATTTAGTGATACTGGGCTCGAACTCGTGACATGCCAGCCACGATCCAATACCTAGAGAACTCGGCTACCGCGGCCACAAAGCGATATACGTTAAATCTGTCGAGAGCTCAAACGTCCCCCCCCCCCTGGTGTGGTAGGAGACAGGATGCCATCTCAGGTGTTGTCCTCGTCATTTGACCATGGTTCAAAATTACGAAGTCCGTCGCCAAAAGCCCTTGAGTAACTAATCAGTGCGACATTAATATTCACTCACTCAATTTAAGAATTAAAAAATTGATAAAGGTGAATTAATAATAAATGAAAATAATTAATTTATTTTACCAGTATTATAAAAACTTTTTAAAAATAAACGAGAACCTGTGATTTTTTTCTATCCGATAGTATCTTGTTCAGTTTTTAGATCAACCCCATTTTTAGTAGCATAAGTATCGAGGGGAGGGAGAGTGCGGCTTAGATTCGAATAAATATGGCAATATCGTGATTTAAGTTTTTTTTCTATTAAAAATTACTGTCTGGCATTTTCTATCATTGAATATTTTCAACAACCTGATGTTCTTGACAAAATTTTTAATATAATAGTCGCTGAGTGATTTATTTGCTGAATAATTCTAAATTTGATATGTTTAAAATGTAAAGTTAATTCAAAATATATATCCATTTTAGTTAAGTTTTATAAAAAAAATTTACTACTTAAAAATTTTATGATATATTTATTTATGAAAAAAAGAAATATGTGAGGCATTACCGTATGAACAGATATTGGCTGCTCATAGGTGTTTTTCTTTTAGGACTATAGTTAAGATATTTATTTTTATTACTAGTTTATTTTTAAATTAGATAACTTGCTGAATAAACTTCTAAGAACACTAATTTATAAAAAAACTAAAACTTAATTTTCTAACTATTTAAAAGATGTTTTCATTTTTTAAACGCAATTATACATAAATTTAAGAAGACTTTTAAAATGAATGATTTATTTTATTAACGAAGGGAAAATATAACTGTAATAATTAATAATTTTTGCTTTTTTTTAATCTCGCAATTGCTATTGCTCGATTTTCTATTGTTAAGAAGTTTTATTTTTCTCAACTTTTCCATTAATTATTTGCTCAGAAAAACTCATAACAGCTATTAACACCTTTTTTTGAGGGGGGGGGGGCAGCCGGAATGTTGAATCTATCCACTAGAAAACTTATGTCAATCTAATTATTACAAAGCTATTTTACTATAAATGATTGTCTTAAAACAATCTGTTACTCAGTTTAATCACTATGTGATAAACTACTTTGTTTTTAATTGCAGTTTTGTTATTCTCAAAACCATTTAGCATCCTTCCAAAAGCATCTCGTCATCTCATGATGTCAATATTTCATGGGAATTTCACTTCAGATGGGACCAGAAAACACTTGTTGGTCTGAAGTCTTTAGGAAAAAAGAGAACGGTACAAAAAAAAGGGGGAGGAATAAGAAACTTTTTATTGCTGTGGTACTAAAACAGAAAAGAGGAAGAAGCAGTATTGGGGATGTGTGAGGGGGTGGAGTCCCAAATTTCGGTGATTTTGAGGTCTTCTAATTGGATGGCGTTGAATAATCATTCCGACGGAAGAAAAATACGTTGCTCGTTTCAGTCACTTTTGAAATTTAGAATAGGAACCTTTACTTCTCATAGGACTTATTTCAACTCAGCTTCTTTTTTTTATTAATATTTCTAAAAATGCCTTTGAAAAATAAAAGTAATAGAGCTCGTAAACATCCTATGATAGGCAGTATTCAAGTCTTTGAACAATGCAGAAAGGCAATATATGTCTAGTTGAAAAGAGAGGGGTTTGCTGATCAAAGATAGCCTTTGACCCCAAATTGGACATTCCCCCTGAATATGAAGGAAAGGTTATGTGGTCAGAGCCGACAGTGGAAACACTGTCTGCTCTGGGAAGTTGGGTTGGAAGAGTGGATATTCTTGTACCTATTGTGTTGTTTCCCTAATCAGTCACATGTCATCTGCTGTACACAGTTTCGACCCTTCATTATACTGTTATTTACTATTAATTTTTAAATATTTCTCTGAAAGTTATTTTTATTACACTTCGCTATCTTTAAGACGCATTCACACTATAATATCTTAACAATTTAATATAAATAAAAAATTTATTTATTCTTGTAATTCGATAATGGTGAAAAAACAGAAAACTTCCGTAAAAAAAAAGAAGGGGGGGGGGAAACGTTAGCACACACGTGAAAGATATTTACCATTTAAAATACCGTTTTAAATTATATTTGTGATTTTTAAAAGCATTTATTTACTTATTTGTTTGCACCCTTTATCTGTTCTAAGAGGGGGGATGTGTCCGATCACTAGGTGGTGACGGCTGTAGCCACGAAATATTATGTGTCCGCTCTAACCACGTCCTCTTTACCCCACACCACCGAAGAAGGAAATGGTATGAAGAGACAGTAGATGTTATTTTTAACAATAATTGAAACAAATTAAGATAATTTATTATTTAGAAGAGAGAAATCACTCCCCCCCCCACCTCAATACTGAAAAAGCAAATCCAAATGGAATCCAGCGTAATCTTATGAATTATAATTGAAATTATAATAATTTAATTACAATTGATAAACTTTCCCTTTAGGATTACTACTTCTTTTTAACACACGAATATTATTGCTTTTTATAAATTATATATAAGTGCATATTATTAGAACATGTAAGAACAAACATTATTTAACGTAGATAAAATTTTCGATTCTGTATTTGAAACAATAGTCCTTTCACACACACATACTTATTATTTTTTTAGAAAAAGGAGCAGATAAAATGCACATCTAAGAAGTTTACTTTCTACTTTGTAGAATCGGAATTATAAGAATTATTCGACAAGAAATTTTTGTATATCAGTGAAAAAAGAAACCAACGTTTTTTTACTATTTTGATACTTTTTTTGATTGATGATTGTTATGCATCTGGAGAAGCGAAATTTATAATTAGAAAACCTGTTTAAGTCCAGCCTATCCGGGCCCAGGGCGCCCGCCCCAAGTGCCCAATGGATAAACCGACACTGACTGGTATTTTCTATCATTGAACATTTTCAATTCCCTGGTCAAGTCTGACTAAATTTTTAATATAATAGATGCTGCGGTTTCTTTGCGCAATACATTTTACACATATCAAAGTCAGAATTAAAGTTAATTCGGAATATATCCATTTTTGTAAAATATGTAATAAAATTTTTAAGTAGTAAAATTTTTATAAAACTTTTTTAGCACTATAGTTAAAATATTGATTCGGTCTAGTTTATTTTTAAATTAGAAAATAAAGTATTCACAAAGTGATAATCCAGTGAATAAACTTTTAAAAAAATAATTTTCTAAGTATGTAAACGGTGTTTTCATTAGTTCACGACAAACATTGGTGGGAAGTCCTAGGAAAGAAGAGAAAGGTACCAAAAAAAAAGGGGGGGGGAGGTAGAAACTTTTATTGCTCTGTAATAAAACAGCAAAGAGCAGATGAAACTGCAGAGTGTGAGGGGGAAAGGGGGTACCCGCTTTTGGTGATACTTGAAAAGTCTTCTGATGGGGTTTTGCGTAGAACAGGGGTGGCCAACCCAAATGACCTTGCGGGACACTTCAGAAAAACATTACAATTCCGCGGGCCACTTATAAAATATATATCTCTATGATAGATTTGGATTCATTACAAGCATTTATAGGAGTAAGAATTTAAAACAGAATGAATTGTTATTGTTTTCATTATTTTTATATGTATACAAACATAGATAATATAATAATGAAAATGCAATGAATCAAATAATATGATTTAAATTTCTTTGATTAGTGAGATATTTGTTTCTCAACTCTTTCACTGAGTTTTTGCAAATAGGTCTCAATGCATTTATTTGTACATCGTAATTGGTTTTGCAGGTTTTCGTCCCATAAGTTTGAGCGCAATTTCCTGTTAGATTAATTTCATTTTCAAGGGAAACAAGTAATATAAAAAAAAATTTAAGTCAATTTCTACTTTGAATGAATGCATAGAAAGTATTTTATTAACGATTGAAAATTTTAACAAGATATATATATAGATATATGTATAGGGAGAGAGTGAACTAATAGTAGGAATTGGAAAAAAAGCATGATTGTCTGAATTGTTGTAACAATGCACACCCGGTTCGACTGGTTTGGCTGAAAAACTGGTTTTCGACGCCAACTTTTGTCATTGTTTTAGCAGTTACATTGTTACAATAATGGAGACGAATCTAAGTTGGTGTCGAAAACCGGTAATTAATTTAATTAATTAATTGCTAATTAATGAATAAATATTAGAAAAAACTGTATTAACATCAAATGCCATCCACTACATAAAACAATACTATTATTTTGTTGCCAAATATGGGTAAAAATTAAATAATCGTATGTTTATCCAACGGTATAAATGTTAAATTTAGGTTATTGTATACTAAAATCAATAACTGTATGTGATTTAAAAAGTGTATTTTAATCTATACGTATACGCAACATAAAATATATCATGTCTATTATTATACGCTTTATCAACGTTGATATATTTCAGAATTTGTACTGAGAAACGCCGGGGAAAAAATTGTAATATTTTTCTTTTGTTTGTACTTTATTTAAATATTGTTAAATATTTTTCAGATACACATGATATTATTGATACTGCTATTTATAATAAAAAGTAATGTAATGAGGCTATTATTTGCGTATTTTGTTTGAAAAACATTTAATGATATTTTATAGATAAGAATTTATCTAAGAAGAAAATTGAGACACTTCTTCGTTGATTTTCTATGTGGACTCGAAATATTTTTCTTATGAGGAAAGAGTTTTTACTTAGATAAATGGAACCAAAAGCGGAGAGCAGAATGCATACAATTTTCTCTTTTGAAACAATTAAATCTCTGCAGAAATGACGTTCAATAATTTACAAAATATCTGTAAATTTATGTTTGGAGTTATCTTTCCGATTTTTTTGACACTTCATAATTGTTCATAATTTTGGAGATCTATTTCAAATAAGATCCATAAAAAATTTATCAACTTCCATCCTCTTGAAAACTGACGCATTTGTTGAGTAGTGCAGAGTGCCACTGAGAATTGTGCCGCGTGTGAAATAGGTTGCCAACCCCTTTTCTATCACATGAAAGTAAAATTGTATCATATTGTTTGTTCATTTAATACAGCAGATAAAAACGTGAAATTAAATTTTTCACTGCCTTAAATCCACCTATTCTTCGTTGAAAATCATTTATTCAGAAAAAATTAAACAGTTTCGTTCTCTACATCATTTATCTAGAGCATTGATCTTCAAACTGTGTTCCAGAGAACCTTGGGATTCCATGAGTGACAATAAAAAATAAAAAAAAAATGGAAAGAAAAACTATAAATGTGTATGTAAAACGGATTAAAGTTCTCATGAAATTCGTATAACCACAATTATCTAAAGATGATCTCATACATTAAAATTAAAATTTTTATTTATGCATAACTTAACTTTGTTGGGAAAAACTGTTTAAACTTTTATTGTATTATAATAAATGAATTTAAAACTTTTTCTTTATCTATTAGATTGTGAATATACTATTGTTTGCTATCCCGAGTTCCACAAAGTAATTTTATACTAGTTAGTATAATGTTTTGAAACCCTTTACATTTGTGGGGAAGAAAAAACACCTATAATGAAGAAGATGGAACAATTTATCGACATATCAACAGATTCAATGCAAAAATTTAAATTTAAGCGAGAACACCAAAATTTTAGGTTGCCAATTCTTGCAAAATGCGCAGAATTTCTCACATAGCTGTGAACATTTTAATGCCATTCACAAAAATGTATTTAGTAAGTGAAAAATATTTCTCAACGCGAGTGGCTACAAAAACAAAATATAAAAACGAATTAAACACGGAATATGAAATGCTACTACACATTATTTCCAAAGGCCGACAGTTTATGTAAAAATTGAGAATACTAAATATAATGCATGCGCGCACAGGTGACATTTGGATCAAAAATTAATATTATCAATGAATAAATAACATTAACATTACATCATAAATTTTTTAAATAAGAAATAAAATTTTTAAAAGTCTTTTCCTATAACATCAAGAAAATATGTTTATCTATATACTTTAAATATTATTTTAAGATATATTCTTCTAAGAGTGTGGAATGGGATTCCCCGAAAACCAGTACCGAATTACTTATTAGGTGGAGTAGGTAATTGCCTATGGGTTCCAAAAATAAAAAAAAAAGAAAACCCCAAATATTTAGCTATTTTTTGCTGCAAGAATTAGTTTTTATTAAAAATTCGAATAAATAATTATTGTTTAGTTACATATTTTTTTAATTTGCTGATTATTTGTTATTTTATTTGTGCAATGAAATATATTGTTAAAATGTTGTGTAATAAGATTATTAGGCTACAGGGCCCCGAGAACTGCACTGCCTAGGGGGTCTCCATGTCGTTTTATCCAACACTGTGGAAAAGGAACCGAAAAAGTTTGACCACTGATCTTTGTCCAGAAATAAGAACTCTTCCTTGGACAAGATTCACTGCTGTTTTACCCCCTCCCCCTTGAAAAAGAAAAAAGAACTTCTCTACCAGTTTTAGCACAAACATTATTTACTTATCCACATACTAAAGTTAATTTTGCATACAAGTCTTCTAAGTGGGAAATTCCCCTTAAGCCCCCATAACTCAACAAAAATACTTAATTTACACATTGAACTACATCACACGCTTCCGCTACTATCTTTTAAAACTGGGTCAGATGAAAAATAGCTGACGTCATTCTCCATTTTCACCCCTGCGAACGCAGGGGAACTTCGGCGTTTTTCGCCCATCGATGCTTCTTCCTCCACCCCTCCCCCCTCCACGTTTTCTCCCGAAAGGGTTTAATTCGGACGGCTTTACCTCGCACATTTTGCCTCCCTCCGGGAGGCGTCACTCTTCTAATGGTTGTTCTATTTCACCCTATCTTCAGGGATACTGGGTATAAGCATCACTGCTGGAACCCGAACCATCTAATTGGTCACCTCACCTCTGAATGCAAAAAAACTTTAAAAACCCCAGCTAAATGTGCAAATTGCAGTGGTTCTCACCCTGCAAATTACTCAGGATGCCCCAATAACCCAATTAACAACAAAAATAAACAACAAAAACCACAAGTCCGACAGGTGAAGGCCGGCGCACGCGCCCAGAACACCACACCACCACAACAACTGTACTCAGGTGCAGTTAAAAAGAACACCCAACACGAATCAATCGACTCAGCAAGTTTATTGGCTCAAATGGACCAGATGATGACGCAGTGGGGACAAATGCTGACCATACTGCAATCTAAAATTTAAATTATTAAATCATTATACTCTCAAGTCCTTTTTTCTTTTTGTAGTCTATTTATTTGTGCATTTAATTTCTACATATCTCATATTTATTTAATTTTACATTACAACACCAACTGCTCTTTTGCGTCTGAACGGACTCTGTAGTGAACTCGCTACCTGCCCGCTCATGTTGATTGTCTCCTTTTGTTGTTAGGCGATCGTTTTCCTTCCTTGCGCTTCCTCCAGATTTTTCCCTCGTTCGTCTGCCTAGTGCGGACACCTGGGTGACAATTCCTCCGCCCCCCACGTCGGGGACTCCGTGATTTACTACTTCTCTCATGGTTTTTCTTTTCCCCTTTAAACTGGGTAAAAGCGCTTCGCGCTGTAAACCCGACAAGAATTTAATTTAGCTAGAACCATCTAATTTTCGTTCGTTTCTACCAGTTTTACGATTTTGCCCCCCCCCCCCCAGTCAGGGAGTGTCTCCTTTCGCTGAGGGGAAAATTTTGTTGAAAGGAGTACCGGAGAGATAAATTTATTGCCCATCTAGGGAATCTTTAGAAAAATATTTGTGCCAAAAATTTCGCAATAGCCTGCGCCATCTAGATGTCATGTAAGATGTTAAACAAAGGAAGTAATTCACCTTAAAAGATTTAAATATCTAACTGTAGTAAGGGATAGTGTTTAAAACTTAAGAAACACGTGCTAATTTAAATTAATACAAAAAATAACTGATCAACGAACAAATGTTTAAAATGGGAGAGTAAATCTCATTTTTTTTTTGATAAAAATTTTCAATATTTGTCAATAGTCTTGTCATGTTTCACCCTAAATTTCTGTGGTTAGTAGTGTCCAGTCTTTTTATTTTGAGATTGACAATCACGTTGAAATTCCTTCTCACTAAGAAGAGCAATTAAATTTTCTCACAAGACTCCATGATTCGAAATAAATAATACGTGTTTTTAAAACCAAAATTTCGGACATCAGTTTCTAAACTTTACTCCGTTACTGTCTGTTCCGATCAGTTCCTCTTGAAATGACATTTTTTTTCCCCAATGGGACCATATGAATTCATTGCCTACTGTGGTAATTACCTTAGTCAAAGCATTCTCAAGCCTAGCTTCAGAATCTGAATAAATGGCATTTAAATACTAGACATAGGTTAAAACATCATTTTCCTTGCAGATTGTTTGTGAGAAACCGGGAAAATTCTTGACTTTCAATATTATAAACCTTTAATTCTGGCAAGAAACGCTAAAAATGATGGTCCTCAGAGGCGGATTAAGTGGCTGTAGGCAGCCAGGGATTTTTGTTTTAAATTCAACGCCAAATAAAAGGATCTTGAACCAATATTGTAATCCCGATGATTTCCACGCCTTTGAGACGTGTAACTGCCCTAGCCATCTTCTGTATATCTGTATTGGTTGTCATCTGTGCAAAATGTTCGCATGCGTTTGTTTGCATAAATTTTATTACGAACAAATGAATACTATTTCAATTAAACAAGTTCGTTTTTAGTTCACAGCTGTCCTTAGTTACTCACGGATACATCTTATACTGATGGGGAAAATATCCCAACACAAGAAAAAATTATTGTAGACTTATGGAACTTAGACAATGCATTTATCTAGGTTAAATAATACGAAATTATTTCTGATCTTGTAAGTTTTATTCATTTTTAAAATTGTGTTTTTACTGTTTGCTAATACAAATAAAAACACAATCGAGTCCTCTGTCAGTAATACAATGAAAACAATTCTGCAATTTGAAAGTTTTTTCAAAATTAAATTTTTTTTCATTGTATATCTCTGAATTAAGAATTAGATAACAATTGATTGCCCTAAACCTCGTCATTTTGACAAAAGTAAGAGTTGTGGCAAGAGTCTGTCCTTAACGTGGCTAATGGGGTGACATTTATCTAATACTGTGACTTGGATGCCATTGTGCAGCTCTAGTTTTGTGTTGTAAGAAAAATATTCACTAAACAGTTCATTAGTACTGTTTTGCTGCAAAGAAAGCCTTAGATATTTTTTTTTTAAAAAGCACGCGTTTCAAATGTAAAAAGTACATTTCACGAAATGCTTGATGCAATTCCCTTATAAATGGATAAATTCGTATACTTCTCAAATATTATATTGATAAATATGGGATGATGCCCCTTTATATAATAGCCATAGATTTTTCAAATTTGTAAGGAAAAGAATGGTAATATTTCCCATTCACACACATTTTATAGCTTTATATCATAAACCATAATTTCTTGGCTGATACTGAGTTTTGTGTGTATATATATTCGATATTGTGGATCCGCAGTGTTAGTTTTGTTCCACATTTAAAGTGTAGCCGTGGTACCCTAGTTGTCGAGTCCTGGTGCCATTGAAGACCGACCCTGTAGCAGTGGCGTAACGGAAAATAATTGCCCCCCCCCCGCAAAGTCAGATCGGCCCCAAGCCGTATGTAATATATATATACACACGTATATGTATACAAAGAATTACAAAACCATAACATAATGTACCTTTGCACATCACGTAAAAATATTTAAATATTAAACTTATAACTGAATATAAAATCAACCTGTGTCTGAGTAAATAACGTATAGTATTAGAGTATTTAAAAAATGGAAAATCTTACAACAGTCGATTGATAACCTGGTAACTTAAATAAAAACGATACACACACTAATAAGAACACTAACACTGTAAAATAATATTTTCGATTTCAGAACCTTATGATAGAAAAAGGTATCACTTACCTTATTCTTCGTTTGTGAATCCCGGGATGAGCTTGACCTTAAGTTCGATTGTATTCTAGCATAAATTCTGTAACTCTTAATAAGGAGAGTTCTTTATATGATGCAAAAATGATTTGATGAAAAAAGAAATAAAAAAAACTGATATATTCCGAGCTCTTAAGTCAAAGACGCAACAACTATTGCTAATAAGAAACCATGAACACAAAAAAGAATGCACTCTTAGTGCCTCTGAGGTTGAACTACAAAAGTAACTAGTTTGTTGGGTTGTTCGTGACACACACTACTCTAGCTAATATACAGCACTACACACAAGAAGTAAATCACAAAAAAGCGATTGACGTCTTACATTTTTAGCAAAGTCTGTTATCAATTCAATTTTTCTTGACTGTTGTTGTTCAATACTTATCAAAGACAAATAGGAGAGTCTCTTTTCTGACATCATACAACGTAGATAATTTTTTATTAATTTTAATTTAGAAAATTACTTTCCGCCATTGCAGAAGTAACTGGAAGAGTCGAAAACAAAACTGCAATACATACATCTGATAAACTTGGCGCAGCAAACTTATTTTGAACAATCAAAATTTACCTAAATCTTTTATCGAATTTAGCTTGGTTAAATCTTCCCTAAAAACTGCTTTTAGAGACATAATTCGATTTGGAAATTCACTAGATAGATCGATGCTATATACTTTTTGAAGAATACTGGCTTCATTATTCAAGAGATCATTTGTAGTGCTTACAATATTTTTGGGAGAAAGAAAACTGAATGATTTGTAAATGCCATTCATACTCTCAAAGCGATTTCTTAATCGAGTAGTAATAATATCAACATTGGCCTTAAAAACACCCACCTCGAACAATCGTTCTGTCTCGCAGTTTTTCATCAGCATTGAAATCATCTAAAAACTGTCCAACTTTTCTGTGTTTCTTTTTTTCAAACTCCGGGGTGATACCCCATTTTTTAGCCAAACCAATAGCTTCTTCCTTTATATTAGCAAAGTTGTTACGAAGATTCTCGATTGACGTTAAGTTGAATTTAACATGGTCTTGGCGTTTTCCAAATCCATTTTTGGTGATTGTAATGCTTTTGAAGTTAAATTTATGCTTTGTAAAATTTGACATTGGAAAATTAGCAAAAAAAAAAGGTAACAAACTTTTCCATATGTTTTTTAATCGCTAAAGCTTCCCGTTTCTCGTCTTGCTTAGTACTGGTTAGTAAAATATTTGTAAGTACTTTTAAAATCGAAATGTAATTGTAGCGAATTGATATTACAGAGTTAAATCGAGATGACCACCTTGTCGTGCATAATGATTTTATAGTCTGCTGAATGTTCTCGTTAATCTGCACAATTTTCAGATCACTCCACTTTTTAGTGCTGAGCCCAAAAAATGTGTAAATTTTTTGACAAAAGTCATAAAATTATCTTGCATGAGACATGCATCGTTTAGAACAAGATTGAGGTTGTGTGCAGAACAGTGAACGTAATTTGCTGTTGGTTGTTTGTCCTTAATTAATTTCTGTAATCCCCCATAAGCTCCACTCATGTTGGCTGCCCCATCATATCCTTGTCCTCGACACTTCGCCAAATTAATGTCCAGTGTATTTAGAAAATTTAACACATCACTTTCCAAAGTTTTTGCAGTCTGATTTGCCGCCGCAATAAAGCCTAAGAACATTTCGTTAATTCTGATATTATCTGGCTCTTTATTATCAGTTGTTACATACCTTATTATACTTAATTGGTATTTTTTTTAAATATCCTGTGTCGTGACCAGAATAATAGAGAAAAAAGAACATTTCCTTATATTTTAACAATATTTTCTTTTATTCTAGAGCCTATCATAGCAATAAGTTCATTTTGAATTTTCGGGGTAAGGTATTTTTGAATTCTTTTTTCTGACAAATGAACATTGAGAAGTGGGTCATATTTAGCCAAGAGGTCTATTTATATTCAAAAAATTTCCCCTTTGAGTCGAGTTTCTCGATGTCCCCGAAAAGGTAAATTGCACATCGCTGGAGTCGTAACGTCTGTGATTCTTCGTAAGATTTGGCTAACCTTATTAACTTCTTTAAAATTGCATTTCAATAATAAATCCACAGTTTTATTTTGTTTCCAGATGTCATATATGCGACACGCTTGGATATGAATTATAGAATTTTCATGCTCTTTAATTTTTTTTATATTCTTTGCCAGTCTACACCAGGCTTCTTTAAAATACATATTTTTTTCTATCATCGAAAAGCCAACATACCTGACAATAAGCAACATGAAGTCGTATTGAGTAGCACAACTATTTCCTTTCGATGTTTTGTCCTGCCTTGGATATGAAGCTATAATAAGATGATGAAAAACTCCTTCCCTTGGCACCTTTTTGGAAATTACCTTTTGGTTGATATGGGCCCAATTTTAAAATTTGTTCCCTTAAATCTGTATTCATGGGCATATCTACATAATGTGCAAAATCATTTCTAATCAATTTTGTTTCTTCGTTTTCATTTTCTGACTCCTTTTCTTTAGATAGAGTATCCTTATTAGCTGAAGTGTTTGAAACTGTGTTTTTTTCTTGAGGATTAATTTTCACTTCCAGGATTTGTTCATCAAGTTCCCTGGCATTACTACTACTAGCACTTGCACAAGATGATGAACTTGCAGATATTAAAAAGTTATCTAATTTTGTATATTTGCTATTAATATTATACTCCTTTCGTTTTTGAGAACCACTCTTTTTTTTTAACTCCACTCATTTTACAGCCGCGTTTCTTGTCTTATTAACAAAATAACAGTATAAGAACCAGAATAATTAATTCCGTTTACAAAAAAACAGTTCTAATATTACAAGAGAGAAGTGAGATCAAACTGTTTTAATAGCGAAGGAACACGTGCATTGAATATAAAAATATATATGTATGTTCAAAAAACAGTTTTGTGTGAATCATTTCTCTTTATTTGATTGAATACTCATAAATCTCTACGAAAATTTCTGTAGGCATATGGGTTTCTAAATCATTAATCTAGACCATATAATCATTTAAAAGGCGCTCTTTGGTTTTTGGAGTATCGCAATACTATTTTTCATGATAAAGGCATAACAGATGTATGTTATTTACGAGTTCGCTAAATGAAATACATGGGGGGGGGGGTGCTAAAGACGCCAATGTTACTTTGCTACTTCAGTAAAAAGTCAATCTCTCTTCTCTCATATCTTTTTTTCCCCTCCCTACATTTAATGTAAAGTATACTAAAAAAACCACAACAGTGATTAATTTTTTTTTTTATCTTTCTAATCATTTTATCCAATTTTCCGTCTGACTTTCTTTTTTATTTGTTAGTAATTTAGGTTTAAAAAGAAAATTCACTAAAGAAAAGTATCTATTTCGTCGCGGGGCAGCAAATTAAAATGTTTTTTTATTTGTTTATTGGATCAAAGATATCTAATAAACGATCAAAGTTTTGATTTTGAATGATGTTTGATCGCCAATTTGAAAATCGCTTAAAAATTGGATTCAAAAATATGTTAAGCTAATTTTGTGAATTTCTACGTTAAAGAGCGTCAGTCTGGCTTTGGGCCCCCTAGATACCCCCCCCCCCGCAGTGTGAAGGTGTACGTTACGTCGCTGCCCTGTAAAGGAACTGTTTTATCTTTTGTGACTCATGTTGGAATGAGCACTTTGTCGTAGCCTCTCGCTACCTCTAAGATTATCAACTTCCCTTCGGTATTATCTGAATGTGTTGAATGCATAATAAATTCACTACTTATTTTAACAAATCAATCTTATTTATTGACTTTTCTTAATTAAGAGATTACACAAATACTATTCAATTTTAAGAACAATAAAACACATTGGAGAATGAGAAGGAATCAATAATCATGAACGACGGAATCCTATCTGAATCTACGAAGGATCGACGCGTACAATTACAGCTACACACTTATACTTAATTGGAACAAATAAAACTAACCTGATTTCTTATGTTATGGCAGGTTCGTCTAGCTGCTTCCTTAATATCTTGGTGGGAACAACTTGAATTAGGATTCCTTTAATAGGCGACTTCTTTCTCAGCTATTCTCGCAGTTCTTTTATGAACTAATTTTATCCACAACGGTACGATAGACTACTCACAACATCTGCGTTTACACTTGAAAAAACACTTTCACATTTCATTTCATTCTCTCCCTTCATTTCATTCCCCTTCTAACTCGCTAAACCCGAACTTATATAAAATATCTCATTTGCATAAATCACGCTTTGGCTCACGGTGGAGATTGGTTGAAATAAATAAAATATCAAATAGTACGAGGAGGTTAGTGAAACGCGTAAGAACCCGTCACAACCCCCCTCCGAGAAAAAAGCGTGACTTATTGAAGGTCTGAACGACCTGAAAGAACTCGCGTAATACACCTAACACCTGAAAAAACACTGAACCTGCACAAAATTTTAACTCTAACTTTAGAATGCCTGAAAACACTGAACTTGTAGAAAGTTTTAACTCACTAAGTTTAGAAACTTTAATTAAACTAGCACACAGAAATGAGTACTCAAAGCGGTACTCCACTCTAATTTATTGATCTTTTACATAGGTTCCCTACAGTGCATCCCATTCGGGCGAGGATCAAGGGAAAACCCTGATCATGCACTTTACTTAAGTGCTAATAAATATAAAAAAAAATTTACAATAATATCTTCGTACAACATCAATCTTTCATCTCATCACTATGTTCAGGGACTGCTGCCCTGAAAGGAAACCTTGTCAATTTTCTTTCTAAAACATGACATTAAAATGCACAGAACTTTTATACAACTTCCTTATTGACATAAATATGGCATACATTATATTATATATATATAGTCTCATAACAAAATAACCTTTATCTGGTTTCATTTTCAAAAAATTCCCAATCAATCGCGCTCCGCTGTTAATGTTTTTGTTAGTATTCCTAATTATACGCCGCGCCCCGAAACCAGACACTACTTATACATCTTAATAATTACACACAAAAATATATACATTTTTTACATACAATATATTACAACAAACAATACAAGTAATCTCACATATAAAGCCTCGTCTTTGTGTAGCAAAACAATTGCAATTTAACAAATGTTTTTCCACAATTTGGAAAAAAAATTAAATACAAAAGCTTTTTCAATCGATATGAAAATGCACACAACGCAGTGACTTTTATACGCTAATTTTACAAAAAAAAAATAGACTAGGCCACATAGAAAATACTCTAAACTGTCTGTCAGAGGAAAATAAACAAATTAGAATTATACAACCTGGCTAGTCTTTAGATCAAATCTGCATAGGCTTTGTCTCCAACCACGGCCTCTGTACTGGATGACCTTGTCCTAGGGCTGTCCTCTCTGCGCTCCCACCTTCTGGGTCTCCTCTTCCATTGAGTCCGCTGAAGCTGATATGCTCCTGCTGAGGCGTTTCTTCCATTTGGTGAGATTCCGATTCTGGCTGCTGTCCACTCGACGTCGGCTCCGAAGATTGTAAGGGCAGTTCCGTTCCTACTGAATTGGACGGGATCTGTTGTGTTTGAATCTGTGGGATGGTCCTGGAATTGTTCCTTCAGAATTCCTCTCTTCCACCTTTCTCTACCGCTTTCTTGAGGGACGAGACGGCATTGACGAGGCCAACTTTCTCTGTCCGGGATACCTGGGCCTCCGGTCTCTTCTTCCTCTGTATGTTCTCAACCCAAGATTCGTGCTTCCTCTTTTCTCTCTCCCCGTCCAACGTGGCTTTCTTTTCCTAAAATTATACACATCAACCCCGAAGAAACAGTAGACTCCGTCCGCACACGTTTTTTCCTTCTCACCTCCTCTCCATCGCGTCTATTCGTAACTATATCTCTACTACCTTCCAAATTTCCTGATTCTGATCCTCTACGACAATTCCCATCACTTTCTGATTGCATTAATCTCGGATGCCTATCATCCGACTTGCCTGATGCTACTGCATTATGATCACTACTTCTCCAATTTCCGATTCGGCACACTGTCCTCTGATTCTCTTTGATGGTAATTCTCGCCTGATCATATTAAATTATTCTTTTAAAATTTTAATTATACAATTTTATTTTTCACACTCAGAACTTTTAGGGCCTCAGATTTGCATAAATTTACCCACATTTTCTTACTTGCCGACTCACGTGATCTGCTCCCTGATCTCAATTCCAACAATTAGATCCGCCTGCAAGTGCTGTATATGCCACTGTGGGCTGTATTGTTCTTTTCATGAGTTTCCGATTTCTCAGGCATCTGCCTCCGCGGCTGCCGAAGATTGTCAAAGGGGCCCAGTTTCCGTTCTCTACTCGACCATTTGGTGAATTCCGATTCTGGCTGCTGTCCACTCTGACGTCGGCTCCGAAGATTGTTAAGGGCAGTTTTTCCGTTTTCTACTGAATTGGACGGGATCTGTTGTATTTGAATCTGTGGGATGGTCCTGGAATTGTTCCTTCAGAATTTCCTCTCTTCCACCTATTTCTCTACCGCCTTTCTTGAGGACGAGACGGCATTGACGAGGCCAACTTTCTCTTGTCCCGGGATACCTGGGCTCCGGTCTCTTCTTCCTCTGTATGTTCTCAACCAAGATTCGTGCCTTCCTCTTTTCTCTCTCTCCGTCCAACGTGGCTTTCTTTTCCTAAAATTATACACATCACCCCCGAAGAAACAGTAGACTCCGTCCGCACACGTTTTTTCCTTCTCACCTCCTCTCCATCGCGTCTATTCGTAACTATATCTCTACTACCTTCCAAATTTCCTGATTCTGATCTCTACGACAATTCCATCACTTTCTGATTGCATTAATCTCGGATGCCTATCATCGACTTGCCTGATGCTACTGCATTAAGATCACTACTTCTCGCAATTTCCGATTCGGCAACACTGTCCTCTGATTCTCTTTGATGGTAAATTCTCGCCTGATCCATATTAACAGTTATTCTTTTACCAAACTTTAATATTACTAAATTATTATTTTTCACACTCAGAACTTTATAGGGGCCCTCAGACTTTGGCATAAATTTACCCACCATTTTCTTACTTGCCGAACTCAACGGGTGAGTTTGAACTAACACTAGATCATCAACCTTCACATTAACTTCACGCCTCAAAGGGGTACTCCACTCTAATTTATTGATCTTTTACATAGGTTCCCTACAGTGCATCCCATTCGGGCGGCGAGGATCAGGGGAAAACCTTCTTTTAAGGAAAAAACCCTGATCATGCACTTTACTTAAGTGCTAATAAATATAAAAAAAAAATTTACAATAATATCTTCGTACAACATCAATCTTTCATCTCATCACTATGTTCAGGGACTGCTGCCCTGAAAGGAAACCTTGTCAATTTTCTTTCTAAAACATGACATTAAATGCACAGAACTTTTATACAACTTCCTTATTGACATAAATATGGCATACATTATATTATATATATATAGTCTCATAACAAAACAACCTTTATCTGGTTTCATTTTCAAAAAATTCCCAATCAATCGCGCTCCGCTGTTAATGTTTTTGTTAGTATTCCTAATTATACGCCGCGCCCCGAAACCAGACACTACTTATACATCTTAATAATTACACACAAAAATATATACATTTTTTACATACAATATATTACAACAAACAATACAAGTAATCTCACATATAAAGCCTCGTCTTTGTGTAGCAAAACAATTGCTATATATATGGCAATAAATATAAAATAAATATAAAAAAAAATTACAATAATATCTTCGTACAACATCAATCTTTCATCTCATCACTATGTTCAGGGACTGCTGCCCTGAAAGGAAACCTTGTCAATTTTCTTTCTAAAACATGACATTAAATGCACAGAACTTTTATACAACTTCCTTATTGACATAAATATGGCATACATTATATTATATATATATAGTCTCATAACAAAATAACCTTTATCTGGTTTCATTTTCAAAAAATTCCCAATCAATCGCGCTCCGCTGTTAATGTTTTTGTTAGTATTCCTAATTATACGCCGCGCCCCGAAACCAGACACTACTTATACATCTTAATAATTACACACAAAAATATATACATTTTTTACATACAATATATTACAACAAACAATACAAGTAATCTCACATATAAAGCCTCGTCTTTGTGTAGCAAAACAATTGCAATTTAACAAATGTTTTTCCACAATTTGGAAAAAAAATTAAATACAAAAGCTTTTTCAATCGATATGAAAATGCACACAACGCAGTGACTTTTGTACGCTAATTTTACAAAAAAAAATAGACTAGGCCACATAGAAAATACTCTAAACTGTCTGTCAGAGGAAAATAAACAAATTAGAATTATACAACCTGGCTAGTCTTTAGATCAAATCTGCATAGGCTTTGTCTCCAACCACGGCCTCTGTACTGGATGACCTTGTCCTAGGGCTGTCCTCTCTGCGCTCCCACCTTCTGGGTCTCCTCTTCCATTGAGTCCGCTGAAGCTGATATGCTCCTGCTGAGGCGTTTCTTCCATTTGGTGAGATTCCGATTCTGGCTGCTGTCCACTCGACGTCGGCTCCGAAGATTGTAAGGGCAGTTCCGTTCCTACTGAATTGGACGGGATCTGTTGTGTTTGAATCTGTGGGATGGTCCTGGAATTGTTCCTTCAGAATTCCTCTCTTCCACCTTTCTATACCGCTTTCTTGAGGGACGAGACGGCATTGACGAGGCCAACTTTCTCTTGTCCCGGGATACCTGGGCCTCCGGTCTCTTCTTCCTCTGTATGTTCTCAACCCAAGATTCGTGCCTTCCTCTTTTCTCTCTCTCCGTCCAACGTGGCTTTCTTTTCCTAAAATTATACACATCACCCCCCGAAGAAACAGTAGACTCCGTCCGCACACGTTTTTTCCTTCTCACCTCCTCTCCATCGCGTCTATTCGTAACTATATCTCTACTACCTTCCAAATTTCCTGATTCTGATCCTCTACGACAATTCCCATCACTTTCTGATTGCATTAATCTCGGATGCCTATCATCCGACTTGCCTGATGCTACTGCATTATGATCACTACTTCTCGCAATTTCCGATTCGGCAACACTGTCCTCTGATTCTCTTTGATGGTAAATTCTCGCCTGATCCATATTAACAGTTATTCTTTTACCAAACTTTAATATTACTAAATTATTATTTTTCACACTCAGAACTTTATAGGGGCCCTCAGACTTTGGCATAAATTTACCCACCATTTTCTTACTTGCCGAACTCAACGGGTGAGTTTGAACTAACACTAGATCATCAACCTTCACATTAACTTCACGCCTCAAAGGGGTACTCCACTCTAATTTATTGATCTTTTACATAGGTTCCCTACAGTGCATCCCATTCGGGCGGCGAGGATCAGGGGAAAACCTTCTTTTAAGGAAAAAACCCTGATCATGCACTTTACTTAAGTGCTAATATATATAAAAAAAATTTACAATAATATCTTCGTACAACATCAATCTTTCATCTCATCACTATGTTCAGGGACTGCTGCCCTGAAAGGAAACCTTGTCAATTTTCTTTCTAAAACATGATATTAAATGCACAGAACTTTTATACAACTTCCTTATTGACATAAATATGGCATACATTATATTATATATACACTGGTGTGCAAAAATTAAGGACGAGACGGTTTTTTCAATATAACTTTGTACAAAAGCATTCCAAATCAACACATTTAATACCGTAAGATCCCCAATACGTAAGGACATGAGTAATGTAAGCAACACTTACTAAAAGAGAAATCAGAGGGATAAAAAGAAGCTTTATTGAGAAATGAGCATGGAGCGCAATGCGACTGAAGGCCGAAACATCCCTGTGATGGGTGTCCAGTAAGAAATATCCTGTCTTTAGTAGGGGATATGATCTTCCCTGACTGCTAGGCAGGTTTCACAGCGTCTGCCCATGCTGAAAATGAGGGTGTCAATGAGTTGTTGAGGCATTGCTGCCCATTCGTCTTGCAGCGCCAATCGAAGCTCCGGAATCGTTACTGGTGGTAAGGTACGAGCTGCCAAGCGTCTGCCTAGAAAATCCCATACATGCTCGATGGGATTGAGATCCGGAGATCGTGCCAGCCAATCCATACGTTCAATATCCTCACTCTCTAAGAGCTGTTCGGCAGCTACTGTACGATGACATGGTGCATTGTCGTCCATGAAAAGGAACTGCGGACTCATAGCGCCTCTAAAAAGACGCACATATGGAAGAAGAATCTCGTTACAATAACGGGTCCCGTTGACTGAACCTGCGTCGAAGATGTGAAGGTCTGTACGACTACCAAGCATGATGCCTCCCCAAACGAGAACACCGCCACCTCCATACCTGTCCCTTTCAATGATGTTCGAGGGATGATTGCGGCTTCCCCGCTCTCTCCAGATGAGTATGCGATGAGAATCGCTACTCAGACTGAATCTGCTCTCCTCTGTAAAGAGTACTCGTCCCCATTCATTGTCTCTCCAATTCCTGTATTCCCGGCACCACAGAGAACGCCTTCTCCGATGGGCAGGCGTTAGAGGTACACACCGTACAAGGCGTCGTGCAAACAGACCACCACCATGCAGTCTTCTGGCCACGGTAAAACGCGATATCGGTCGTCCAGTCGCCTGTGTCGTGTGTCTAGCGATTTCTCCCGCTGTCTGCCGCCTGTTTCTTCTGGCCTGTAAGGCAATATACCGGTCATCTGCGGGTGTGGTTCCTCGTGGACGACCACTACTAAACCCCCGGATAGCTGTTCCTGTAGTTTGAAATTGTCTCCAAAGTCGTGAAACGATGCTGTGAGCAATTCCGAAGTCTGCAGCCACACTTGTCACACTGCGACCTTCCTCCAACTTCCCGATGATTTGACCTCGGGTAAAAGCATCCAGATGTCGTCTAACAGATTGATTATTCACCATTTCTAGCTGAGGCAGCAACTCGGTGTGATTTTAACTGCTAAACGGTGTGCAATCTCTTTGCCAGAAATACTAATCTTACAACGACAACATGCTTTACTACTCAGACACTCCCCCATTACGTCTACCTGCATATCTGCGCATGTACTACCGTACATCACCTCACATAATCTCCTGATTGGTCTTTCTGTCCGCTCTGCCTCTTCGTTCAGCTGATATGCTAATTTTTCGACTTCGTCCTTAATTTTTGCACACCAGTGTATATAGTCTCATAACAAAATAACCTTTATCTGGTTTCATTTTCAAAAAATTCCCAATCAATCGCGCTCCGCTGTTAATGTTTTTGTTAGTATTCCTAATTATACCTCGCGCCCCGAAACCAGACACTACTTATACATCTTAATAATTACACACAAAAATATATACCTTTTTTTTAATACAATATATTACAACAAACAATACAAGTAATCTCACATATAAAGCCTCGTCTTTGTGTAGCAAAACAATTGCAATTTAACAAATGTTTTTCCACAATTTGGAAAAAAAAATTAAATACAAAAGCTTTTTCAATCGATATGAAAATGCACACAACGCAGTGACTTTTGTACGCTAATTTTACAAAAAAAAATAGACTAGGCCACATGGAAAATACTCTAAACTGTCTGTCAGAGGAAAATAAACAAATTAGAATTATACAACCTGGCTAGTCTTTAGATCAAATCTGCATAGGCTTTGTCTCCAACCACGGCCTCTGTACTGGATGACCTTGTCCTAGGGCTGTCCTCTCTGCGCTCCCACCTTCTGGGTCTCCTCTTCCATTGAGTCCGCTGAAGCTGATATGCTCCTGCTGAGGCGTTTCTTCCATTTGGTGAGATTCCGATTCTGGCTGCTGTCCACTCGACGTCGGCTCCGAAGATTGTAAGGGCAGTTCCGTTCCTACTGAATTGGACGGGATCTGTTGTATTTGAATCTGTGGGATGGTCCTGGAATTGTTCCTTCAGAATTCCTCTCTTCCACCTTTCTCTACCGCTTTCTTGAGGGACGAGACGGCATTGACGAGGCCAACTTTCTCTTGTCCCGGGATACCTGGGCCTCCGGTCTCTTCTTCCTCTGTATGTTCTCAACCCAAGATTCGTGCCTTCCTCTTTTCTTTCTCTCTCCGTCCAACGTGGCTTTCTTTTCCTAAAATTATACACATCACCCCCCGAAGAAACAGTAGACTCCGTCCGCACACGTTTTTTCCTTCTCACCTCCTCTCCATCGCGTCTATTCGTAACTATATCTCTACTACCTTCCAAATTTCCTGATTCTGATCCTCTACGACAATTCCCATCACTTTCTGATTGCATTAATCTCGGATGCCTATCATCCGACTTGCCTGATGCTACTGCATTAAGATCACTACTTCTCGCAATTTCCGATTCGGCAACACTGTCCTCTGATTCTCTTTGATGGTAAATTCTCGCCTGATCCATATTAACAGTTATTCTTTTACCAAACTTTAATATTACTAAATTATTATTTTTCACACTCAGAACTTTATAGGGGCCCTCAGACTTTGGCATAAATTTACCCACCATTTTCTTACTTGCCGAACTCAACGGGTGAGTTTGAACTAACACTAGATCATCAACCTTCACATTAACTTCACGCCTCAAAGGGGTACTCCACTCTAATTTATTGATCTTTTACATAGGTTCCCTACAGTGCATCCCATTCGGGCGGCGAGGATCAGGGGAAATCCTTCTTTTAAGGAAAAAACCCTGATCATGCACTTTACTTAAGTGCTAATATATATAAAAAAAATTTACAATAATATCTTCGTACAACATCAATCTTTCATCGCATCACTATGTTCAGGACTGCTGCCCTGAAAGGAAACCTTGTCAATTTTCTTTCTAAAACATGACATTAAATGCACAGAACTTTTATACAACTTCCTTATTGACATAAATATGGCATACATTATATTATATATATATAGTCTCATAACAAAACAACCTTTATCTGGTTTCATTTTCAAAAAATTCCCAATCAATCGCGCTCCGCTGTTAATGTTTTTGTTAGTATTCCTAATTATACGCCGCGCCCCGAAACCAGACACTACTTATACATCTTAATAATTACACACAAAAATATATACATTTTTTACATACAATATATTACAACAAACAATACAAGTAATCTCACATATAAAGCCTCGTCTTTGTGTAGCAAAACAATTGCTATATATATGGCAATAAATATAAAATAAATATAAAAAAAAAATTACAATAATATCTTCGTACAACATCAATCTTTCATCTCATCACTATGTTCAGGGACTGCTGCCCTGAAAGGAAACCTTGTCAATTTTCTTTCTAAAACATGACATTAAATGCACAGAACTTTTATACAACTTCCTTATTGACATAAATATGGCATACATTATATTATATATATATAGTCTCATAACAAAATAACCTTTATCTGGTTTCATTTTCAAAAAATTCCCAATCAATCGCGCTCCGCTGTTAATGTTTTTGTTAGTATTCCTAATTATACGCCGCGCCCCGAAACCAGACACTACTTATACATCTTAATAATTACACACAAAAATATATACATTTTTTACATACAATATATTACAACAAACAATACAAGTAATCTCACATATAAAGCCTCGTCTTTGTGTAGCAAAACAATTGCAATTTAACAAATGTTTTTCCACAATTTGGAAAAAAAATTAAATACAAAAGCTTTTTCAATCGATATGAAAATGCACACAACGCAGTGACTTTTGTACGCTAATTTTACAAAAAAAAATAGACTAGGCCACATAGAAAATACTCTAAACTGTCTGTCAGAGGAAAATAAACAAATTAGAATTATACAACCTGGCTAGTCTTTAGATCAAATCTGCATAGGCTTTGTCTCCAACCACGGCCTCTGTACTGGATGACCTTGTCCTAGGGCTGTCCTCTCTGCGCTCCCACCTTCTGGGTCTCCTCTTCCATTGAGTCCGCTGAAGCTGATATGCTCCTGCTGAGGCGTTTCTTCCATTTGGTGAGATTCCGATTCTGGCTGCTGTCCACTCGACGTCGGCTCCGAAGATTGTAAGGGCAGTTCCGTTCCTACTGAATTGGACGGGATCTGTTGTGTTTGAATCTGTGGGATGGTCCTGGAATTGTTCCTTCAGAATTCCTCTCTTCCACCTTTCTATACCGCTTTCTTGAGGGACGAGACGGCATTGACGAGGCCAACTTTCTCTTGTCCCGGGATACCTGGGCCTCCGGTCTCTTCTTCCTCTGTATGTTCTCAACCCAAGATTCGTGCCTTCCTCTTTTCTCTCTCTCCGTCCAACGTGGCTTTCTTTTCCTAAAATTATACACATCACCCCCCGAAGAAACAGTAGACTCCGTCCGCACACGTTTTTTCCTTCTCACCTCCTCTCCATCGCGTCTATTCGTAACTATATCTCTACTACTTCCAAATTTCCTGATTCTGATCCTCTACGACAATTCCCATCACTTTCTGATTGCATTAATCTCGGATGCCTATCATCCGACTTGCCTGATGCTACTGCATTATGATCACTACTTCTCGCAATTTCCGATTCGGCAACACTGTCCTCTGATTCTCTTTGATGGTAAAT
Organism: Trichonephila clavata; assembly: GCA_019973975.1. Lineage (NCBI taxonomy): Eukaryota > Metazoa > Arthropoda > Arachnida > Araneae > Nephilidae > Trichonephila > Trichonephila clavata. Next base: position 16,245 of record BMAO01029937.1, on the reverse strand, counting down.
TCTCGCCTGATCCATATTAACAGTTATTCTTTTACCAAACTTTAATATTACTAAATTATTATTTTTCACACTCAGAACTTTATAGGGGCCCTCAGACTTTGGCATAAATTTACCCACCATTTTCTTACTTGCCGAACTCAACGGGTGAGTTTGAACTAACACTAGATCATCAACCTTCACATTAACTTCACGCCTCAAAGGGGTACTCCACTCTAATTTATTGATCTTTTACATAGGTTCCCTACAGTGCATCCCATTCGGGCGGCGAGGATCAGGGGAAAACCTTCTTTTAAGGAAAAAACCCTGATCATGCACTTTACTTAAGTGCTAATATATATAAAAAAAAATTTACAATAATATCTTCGTACAACATCAATCTTTCATCTCATCACTATGTTCAGGGACTGCTGCCCTGAAAGGAAACCTTGTCAATTTTCTTTCTAAAACATGACATTAAATGCACAGAACTTTTATACAACTTCCTTATTGACATAAATATGGCATACATTATATTATATATATATAGTCTCATAACAAAATAACCTTTATCTGGTTTCATTTTCAAAAAATTCCCAATCAATCGCGCTCCGCTGTTAATGTTTTTGTTAGTATTCCTAATTATACGCCGCGCCCCGAAACCAGACACTACTTATACATCTTAATAATTACACACAAAAATATATACATTTTTTACATACAATATATTACAACAAACAATACAAGTAATCTCACATATAAAGCCTCGTCTTTGTGTAGCAAAACAATTGCAATTTAACAAATGTTTTTCCACAATTTGGAAAAAAAATTAAATACAAAAGCTTTTTCAATCGATATGAAAATGCACACAACGCAGTGACTTTTGTACGCTAATTTTACAAAAAAAAATAGACTAGGCCACATAGAAAATACTCTAAACTGTCTGTCAGAGGAAAATAAACAAATTAGAATTATACAACCTGGCTAGTCTTTAGATCAAATCTGCATAGGCTTTGTCTCCAACCACGGCCTCTGTACTGGATGACCTTGTCCTAGGGCTGTCCTCTCTGCGCTCCCACCTTCTGGGTCTCCTCTTCCATTGAGTCCGCTGAAGCTGATATGCTCCTGCTGAGGCGTTTCTTCCATTTGGTGAGATTCCGATTCTGGCTGCTGTCCACTCGACGTCGGCTCCGAAGATTGTAAGGGCAGTTCCGTTCCTACTGAATTGGACGGGATCTGTTGTGTTTGAATCTGTGGGATGGTCCTGGAATTGTTCCTTCAGAATTCCTCTCTTCCACCTTTCTATACCGCTTTCTTGAGGGACGAGACGGCATTGACGAGGCCAACTTTCTCTTGTCCCGGGATACCTGGGCCTCCGGTCTCTTCTTCCTCTGTATGTTCTCAACCCAAGATTCGTGCCTTCCTCTTTTCTCTCTCTCCGTCCAACGTGGCTTTCTTTTCCTAAAATTATACACATCACCCCCCGAAGAAACAGTAGACTCCGTCCGCACACGTTTTTTCCTTCTCACCTCCTCTCCATCGCGTCTATTCGTAACTATATCTCTACTACCTTCCAAATTTCCTGATTCTGATCCTCTACGACAATTCCCATCACTTTCTGATTGCATTAATCTCGGATGCCTATCATCCGACTTGCCTGATGCTACTGCATTATGATCACTACTTCTCGCAATTTCCGATTCGGCAACACTGTCCTCTGATTCTCTTTGATGGTAAATTCTCGCCTGATCCATATTAACAGTTATTCTTTTACCAAACTTTAATATTACTAAATTATTATTTTTCACACTCAGAACTTTATAGGGGCCCTCAGACTTTGGCATAAATTTACCCACCATTTTCTTACTTGCCGAACTCAACGGGTGAGTTTGAACTAACACTAGATCATCAACCTTCACATTAACTTCACGCCTCAAAGGGGTACTCCACTCTAATTTATTGATCTTTTACATAGGTTCCCTACAGTGCATCCCATTCGGGCGGCGAGGATCAGGGGAAAACCTTCTTTTAAGGAAAAAACCCTGATCATGCACTTTACTTAAGTGCTAATAAATATAAAAAAAAATTTACAATAATATCTTCGTACAACATCAATCTTTCATCTCATCACTATGTTCAGGGACTGCTGCCCTGAAAGGAAACCTTGTCAATTTTCTTTCTAAAACATGACATTAAATGCACAGAACTTTTATACAACTTCCTTATTGACATAAATATGGCATACATTATATTATATATATATAGTCTCATAACAAAATAACCTTTATCTGGTTTCATTTTCAAAAAATTCCCAATCAATCGCGCTCCGCTGTTAATGTTTTTGTTAGTATTCCTAATTATACGCCGCGCCCCGAAACCAGACACTACTTATACATCTTAATAATTACACACAAAAATATATACATTTTTTACATACAATATATTACAACAAACAATACAAGTAATCTCACATATAAAGCCTCGTCTTTGTGTAGCAAAACAATTGCAATTTAACAAATGTTTTTCCACAATTTGGAAAAAAAATTAAATACAAAAGCTTTTTCAATCGATATGAAAATGCACACAACGCAGTGACTTTTGTACGCTAATTTTACAAAAAAAAAATAGACTAGGCCACATGGAAAATACTCTAAACTGTCTGTCAGAGGAAAATAAACAAATTAGATTTATACAACCTGGCTAGTCTTTAGATCAAATCTGCATAGGCTTTGTCTCCAACCACGGCCTCTGTACTGGATGACCTTGTCCTAGGGCTGTCCTCTCTGCGCTCCCACCTTCTGGGTCTCCTCTTCCATTGAGTCCGCTGAAGCTGATATGCTCCTGCTGAGGCGTTTCTTCCATTTGGTGAGATTCCGATTCTGGCTGCTGTCCACTCGACGTCGGCTCCGAAGATTGTAAGTGCAGTTCCGTTCCTACTGAATTGGACGGGATCTGTTGTGTTTGAATCTGTGGGATGGTCCTGGAATTGTTCCTTCAGAATTCCTCTCTTCCACCTTTCTCTACCGCTTTCTTGAGGGACGAGACGGCATTGACGAGGCCAACTTTCTCTTGTCCCGGGATACCTGGGCCTCCGGTCTCTTCTTCCTCTGTATGTTCTCAACCCAAGATTCGTGCCTTCCTCTTTTCTCTCTCTCTCCGTCCAACGTGGCTTTCTTTTCCTAAAATTATACACATCACCCCCCGAAGAAACAGTAGACTCCGTCCGCACACGTTTTTTCCTTCTCACCTCCTCTCCATCGCGTCTATTCGTAACTATATCTCTACTACCTTCCAAATTTCCTGATTCTGATCCTCTACGACAATTCCCATCACTTTCTGATTGCATTAATCTCGGATGCCTATCATCCGACTTGCCTGATGCTACTGCATTATGATCACTACTTCTCGCAATTTCCGATTCGGCAACACTGTCCTCTGATTCTCTTTGATGGTAAATTCTCGCCTGATCCATATTAACAGTTATTCTTTTACCAAACTTTAATATTACTAAATTATTATTTTTCACACTCAGAACTTTATAGGGGCCCTCAGACTTTGGCATAAATTTACCCACCATTTTCTTACTTGCCGAACTCAACGGGTGAGTTTGAACTAACACTAGATCATCAACCTTCACATTAACTTCACGCCTCAAAGGGGTACTCCACTCTAATTTATTGATCTTTTACATAGGTTCCCTACAGTGCATCCCATTCGGGCGGCGAGGATCAGGGGAAATCCTTCTTTTAAGGAAAAAACCCTGATCATGCACTTTACTTAAGTGCTAATATATATAAAAAAAATTTACAATAATATCTTCGTACAACATCAATCTTTCATCGCATCACTATGTTCAGGGACTGCTGCCCTGAAAGGAAACCTTGTCAATTTTCTTTCTAAAACATGACATTAAATGCACAGAACTTTTATACAACTTCCTTATTGACATAAATATGGCATACATTATATTATATATATATAGTCTCATAACAAAACAACCTTTATCTGGTTTCATTTTCAAAAAATTCCCAATCAATCGCGCTCCGCTGTTAATGTTTTTGTTAGTATTCCTAATTATACCTCGCGCCCCGAAACCAGACACTACTTATACATCTTAATAATTACACACAAAAATATATACATTTTTTACATACAATATATTACAACAAACAATACAAGTAATCTCACATATAAAGCCTCGTCTTTGTGTAGCAAAACAATTGCAATTTAACAAATGTTTTTCCACAATTTGGAAAAAAAATTAAATACAAAAGCTTTTTCAATCGATATGAAAATGCACACAACGCAGTGACTTTTGTACGCTAATTTTACAAAAAAAAAATAGACTAGGCCACATGGAAAATACTCTAAACTGTCTGTCAGAGGAAAATAAACAAATTAGATTTATACAACCTGGCTAGTCTTTAGATCAAATCTGCATAGGCTTTGTCTCCAACCACGGCCTCTGTACTGGATGACCTTGTCCTAGGGCTGTCCTCTCTGCGCTCCCACCTTCTGGGTCTCCTCTTCCATTGAGTCCGCTGAAGCTGATATGCTCCTGCTGAGGCGTTTCTTCCATTTGGTGAGATTCCGATTCTGGCTGCTGTCCACTCGACGTCGGCTCCGAAGATTGTAAGGGCAGTTCCGTTCCTACTGAATTGGACGGGATCTGTTGTGTTTGAATCTGTGGGATGGTCCTGGAATTGTTCCTTCAGAATTCCTCTCTTCCACCTTTCTCTACCGCTTTCTTGAGGGACGAGACGGCATTGACGAGGCCAACTTTCTCTTGTCCCGGGATACCTGGGCCTCCGGTCTCTTCTTCCTCTGTATGTTCTCAACCCAAGATTCGTGCCTTCCTCTTTTCTCTCTCTCTCCGTCCAACGTGGCTTTCTTTTCCTAAAATTATACACATCACCCCCCGAAGAAACAGTAGACTCCGTCCGCACACGTTTTTTCCTTCTCACCTCCTCTCCATCGCGTCTATTCGTAACTATATCTCTACTACCTTCCAAATTTCCTGATTCTGATCCTCTACGACAATTCCCATCACTTTCTGATTGCATTAATCTCGGATGCCTATCATCCGACTTGCCTGATGCTACTGCATTATGATCACTACTTCTCGCAATTTCCGATTCGGCAACACTGTCCTCTGATTCTCTTTGATGGTAAATTCTCGCCTGATCCATATTAACAGTTATTCTTTTACCAAACTTTAATATTACTAAATTATTATTTTTCACACTCAGAACTTTATAGGGGCCCTCAGACTTTGGCATAAATTTACCCACCATTTTCTTACTTGCCGAACTCAACGGGTGAGTTTGAACTAACACTAGATCATCAACCTTCACATTAACTTCACGCCTCAAAGGGGTACTCCACTCTAATTTATTGATCTTTTACATAGGTTCCCTACAGTGCATCCCATTCGGGCGGCGAGGATCAGGGGAAATCCTTCTTTTAAGGAAAAAACCCTGATCATGCACTTTACTTAAGTGCTAATATATATAAAAAAAATTTACAATAATATCTTCGTACAACATCAATCTTTCATCGCATCACTATGTTCAGGGACTGCTGCCCTGAAAGGAAACCTTGTCAATTTTCTTTCTAAAACATGACATTAAATGCACAGAACTTTTATACAACTTCCTTATTGACATAAATATGGCATACATTATATTATATATATATAGTCTCATAACAAAACAACCTTTATCTGGTTTCATTTTCAAAAAATTCCCAATCAATCGCGCTCCGCTGTTAATGTTTTTGTTAGTATTCCTAATTATACGCCGCGCCCCGAAACCAGACACTACTTATACATCTTAATAATTACACACAAAAATATATACATTTTTTACATACAATATATTACAACAAACAATACAAGTAATCTCACATATAAAGCCTCGTCTTTGTGTAGCAAAACAATTGCTATATATATGGCAATAAATATAAAATAAATATAAAAAAAAATTTACAATAATATCTTCGTACAACATCAATCTTTCATCTCATCACTATGTTCAGGGACTGCTGCCCTGAAAGGAAACCTTGTCAATTTTCTTTCTAAAACATGACATTAAATGCACAGAACTTTTATACAACTTCCTTATTGACATAAATATGGCATACATTATATTATATATATATAGTCTCATAACAAAACAACCTTTATCTGGTTTCATTTTCAAAAAATTCCCAATCAATCGCGCTCCGCTGTTAATGTTTTTGTTAGTATTCCTAATTATACCTCGCGCCCCGAAACCAGACACTACTTATACATCTTAATAATTACACACAAAAATATATACATTTTTTACATACAATATATTACAACAAACAATACAAGTAATCTCACATATAAAGCCTCGTCTTTGTGTAGCAAAACAATTGCAATTTAACAAATGTTTTTCCACAATTTGGAAAAAAAATTAAATACAAAAGCTTTTTCAATCGATATGAAAATGCACACAACGCAGTGACTTTTGTACGCTAATTTTACAAAAAAAAATAGACTAGGCCACATAGAAAATACTCTAAACTGTCTGTCAGAGGAAAATAAACAAATTAGAATTATACAACCTGGCTAGTCTTTAGATCAAATCTGCATAGGCTTTGTCTCCAACCACGGCCTCTGTACTGGATGACCTTGTCCTAGGGCTGTCCTCTCTGCGCTCCCACCTTCTGGGTCTCCTCTTCCATTGAGTCCGCTGAAGCTGATATGCTCCTGCTGAGGCGTTTCTTCCATTTGGTGAGATTCCGATTCTGGCTGCTGTCCACTCGACGTCGGCTCCGAAGATTGTAAGGGCAGTTCCGTTCCTACTGAATTGGACGGGATCTGTTGTGTTTGAATCTGTGGGATGGTCCTGGAATTGTTCCTTCAGAATTCCTCTCTTCCACCTTTCTATACCGCTTTCTTGAGGGACGAGACGGCATTGACGAGGCCAACTTTCTCTTGTCCCGGGATACCTGGGCCTCCGGTCTCTTCTTCCTCTGTATGTTCTCAACCCAAGATTCGTGCCTTCCTCTTTTCTCTCTCTCCGTCCAACGTGGCTTTCTTTTCCTAAAATTATACACATCACCCCCCGAAGAAACAGTAGACTCCGTCCGCACACGTTTTTTCCTTCTCACCTCCTCTCCATCGCGTCTATTCGTAACTATATCTCTACTACCTTCCAAATTTCCTGATTCTGATCCTCTACGACAATTCCCATCACTTTCTGATTGCATTAATCTCGGATGCCTATCATCCGACTTGCCTGATGCTACTGCATTATGATCACTACTTCTCGCAATTTCCGATTCGGCAACACTGTCCTCTGATTCTCTTTGATGGTAAATTCTCGCCTGATCCATATTAACAGTTATTCTTTTACCAAACTTTAATATTACTAAATTATTATTTTTCACACTCAGAACTTTATAGGGGCCCTCAGACTTTGGCATAAATTTACCCACCATTTTCTTACTTGCCGAACTCAACGGGTGAGTTTGAACTAACACTAGATCATCAACCTTCACATTAACTTCACGCCTCAAAGGGGTACTCCACTCTAATTTATTGATCTTTTACATAGGTTCCCTACAGTGCATCCCATTCGGGCGGCGAGGATCAGGGGAAAACCTTCTTTTAAGGAAAAAACCCTGATCATGCACTTTACTTAAGTGCTAATAAATATAAAAAAAAATTTACAATAATATCTTCGTACAACATCAATCTTTCATCTCATCACTATGTTCAGGGACTGCTGCCCTGAAAGGAAACCTTGTCAATTTTCTTTCTAAAACATGACATTAAATGCACAGAACTTTTATACAACTTCCTTATTGACATAAATATGGCATACATTATATTATATATATATAGTCTCATAACAAAATAACCTTTATCTGGTTTCATTTTCAAAAAATTCCCAATCAATCGCGCTCCGCTGTTAATGTTTTTGTTAGTATTCCTAATTATACGCCGCGCCCCGAAACCAGACACTACTTATACATCTTAATAATTACACACAAAAATATATACATTTTTTACATACAATATATTACAACAAACAATACAAGTAATCTCACATATAAAGCCTCGTCTTTGTGTAGCAAAACAATTGCAATTTAACAAATGTTTTTCCACAATTTGGAAAAAAAATTAAATACAAAAGCTTTTTCAATCGATATGAAAATGCACACAACGCAGTGACTTTTGTACGCTAATTTTACAAAAAAAAATAGACTAGGCCACATGGAAAATACTCTAAACTGTCTGTCAGAGGAAAATAAACAAATTAGAATTATACAACCTGGCTAGTCTTTAGATCAAATCTGCATAGGCTTTGTCTCCAACCACGGCCTCTGTACTGGATGACCTTGTCCTAGGGCTGTCCTCTCTGCGCTCCCACCTTCTGGGTCTCCTCTTCCATTGAGTCCGCTGAAGCTGATATGCTCCTGCTGAGGCGTTTCTTCCATTTGGTGAGATTCCGATTCTGGCTGCTGTCCACTCGACGTCGGCTCCGAAGATTGTAAGGGCAGTTCCGTTCCTACTGAATTGGACGGGATCTGTTGTGTTTGAATCTGTGGGATGGTCCTGGAATTGTTCCTTCAGAATTCCTCTCTTCCACCTTTCTATACCGCTTTCTTGAGGGACGAGACGGCATTGACGAGGCCAACTTTCTCTTGTCCCGGGATACCTGGGCCTCCGGTCTCTTCTTCCTCTGTATGTTCTCAACCCAAGATTCGTGCCTTCCTCTTTTCTCTCTCTCCGTCCAACGTGGCTTTCTTTTCCTAAAATTATACACATCACCCCCCGAAGAAACAGTAGACTCCGTCCGCACACGTTTTTTCCTTCTCACCTCCTCTCCATCGCGTCTATTCGTAACTATATCTCTACTACCTTCCAAATTTCCTGATTCTGATCCTCTACGACAATTCCCATCACTTTCTGATTGCATTAATCTCGGATGCCTATCATCCGACTTGCCTGATGCTACTGCATTATGATCACTACTTCTCGCAATTTCCGATTCGGCAACACTGTCCTCTGATTCTCTTTGATGGTAAATTCTCGCCTGATCCATATTAACAGTTATTCTTTTACCAAACTTTAATATTACTAAATTATTATTTTTCACACTCAGAACTTTATAGGGGCCCTCAGACTTTGGCATAAATTTACCCACCATTTTCTTACTTGCCGAACTCAACGGGTGAGTTTGAACTAACACTAGATCATCAACCTTCACATTAACTTCACGCCTCAAAGGGGTACTCCACTCTAATTTATTGATCTTTTACATAGGTTCCCTACAGTGCATCCCATTCGGGCGGCGAGGATCAGGGGAAAACCTTCTTTTAAGGAAAAAACCCTGATCATGCACTTTACTTAAGTGCTAATAAATATAAAAAAAAATTTACAATAATATCTTCGTACAACATCAATCTTTCATCTCATCACTATGTTCAGGGACTGCTGCCCTGAAAGGAAACCTTGTCAATTTTCTTTCTAAAACATGACATTAAATGCACAGAACTTTTATACAACTTCCTTATTGACATAAATATGGCATACATTATATTATATATATATAGTCTCATAACAAAATAACCTTTATCTGGTTTCATTTTCAAAAAATTCCCAATCAATCGCGCTCCGCTGTTAATGTTTTTGTTAGTATTCCTAATTATACGCCGCGCCCCGAAACCAGACACTACTTATACATCTTAATAATTACACACAAAAATATATACATTTTTTACATACAATATATTACAACAAACAATACAAGTAATCTCACATATAAAGCCTCGTCTTTGTGTAGCAAAACAATTGCAATTTAACAAATGTTTTTCCACAATTTGGAAAAAAAATTAAATACAAAAGCTTTTTCAATCGATATGAAAATGCACACAACGCAGTGACTTTTGTACGCTAATTTTACAAAAAAAAATAGACTAGGCCACATGGAAAATACTCTAAACTGTCTGTCAGAGGAAAATAAACAAATTAGAATTATACAACCTGGCTAGTCTTTAGATCAAATCTGCATAGGCTTTGTCTCCAACCACGGCCTCTGTACTGGATGACCTTGTCCTAGGGCTGTCCTCTCTGCGCTCCCACCTTCTGGGTCTCCTCTTCCATTGAGTCCGCTGAAGCTGATATGCTCCTGCTGAGGCGTTTCTTCCATTTGGTGAGATTCCGATTCTGGCTGCTGTCCACTCGACGTCGGCTCCGAAGATTGTAAGGGCAGTTCCGTTCCTACTGAATTGGACGGGATCTGTTGTGTTTGAATCTGTGGGATGGTCCTGGAATTGTTCCTTCAGAATTCCTCTCTTCCACCTTTCTATACCGCTTTCTTGAGGGACGAGACGGCATTGACGAGGCCAACTTTCTCTTGTCCCGGGATACCTGGGCCTCCGGTCTCTTCTTCCTCTGTATGTTCTCAACCCAAGATTCGTGCCTTCCTCTTTTCTCTCTCTCCGTCCAACGTGGCTTTCTTTTCCTAAAATTATACACATCACCCCCGAAGAAACAGTAGACTCCGTCCGCACACGTTTTTTCCTTCTCACCTCCTCTCCATCGCGTCTATTCGTAACTATATCTCTACTACCTTCCAAATTTCCTGATTCTGATCCTCTACGACAATTCCCATCACTTTCTGATTGCATTAATCTCGGATGCCTATCATCCGACTTGCCTGATGCTACTGCATTATGATCACTACTTCTCGCAATTTCCGATTCGGCAACACTGTCCTCTGATTCTCTTTGATGGTAAATTCTCGCCTGATCCATATTAACAGTTATTCTTTTACCAAACTTTAATATTACTAAATTATTATTTTTCACACTCAGAACTTTATAGGGGCCCTCAGACTTTGGCATAAATTTACCCACCATTTTCTTACTTGCCGAACTCAACGGGTGAGTTTGAACTAACACTAGATCATCAACCTTCACATTAACTTCACGCCTCAAAGGGGTACTCCACTCTAATTTATTGATCTTTTACATAGGTTCCCTACAGTGCATCCCATTCGGGCGAGGATCAGGGGAAAACCTTCTTTTAAGGAAAAAACCCTGATCATGCACTTTACTTAAGTGCTAATAAATATAAAAAAAAATTTACAATAATATCTTCGTACAACATCAATCTTTCATCTCATCACTATGTTCAGGGACTGCTGCCCTGAAAGGAAACCTTGTCAATTTTCTTTCTAAAACATGACATTAAATGCACAGAACTTTTATACAACTTCCTTATTGACATAAATATGGCATACATTATATTATATATATATAGTCTCATAACAAAATAACCTTTATCTGGTTTCATTTTCAAAAAATTCCCAATCAATCGCGCTCCGCTGTTAATGTTTTTGTTAGTATTCCTAATTATACGCCGCGCCCCGAAACCAGACACTACTTATACATCTTAATAATTACACACAAAAATATATACATTTTTTACATACAATATATTACAACAAACAATACAAGTAATCTCACATATAAAGCCTCGTCTTTGTGTAGCAAAACAATTGCAATTTAACAAATGTTTTTCCACAATTTGGAAAAAAAATTAAATACAAAAGCTTTTTCAATCGATATGAAAATGCACACAACGCAGTGACTTTTGTACGCTAATTTTACAAAAAAAAATAGACTAGGCCACATGGAAAATACTCTAAACTGTCTGTCAGAGGAAAATAAACAAATTAGAATTATACAACCTGGCTAGTCTTTAGATCAAATCTGCATAGGCTTTGTCTCCAACCACGGCCTCTGTACTGGATGACCTTGTCCTAGGGCTGTCCTCTCTGCGCTCCCACCTTCTGGGTCTCCTCTTCCATTGAGTCCGCTGAAGCTGATATGCTCCTGCTGAGGCGTTTCTTCCATTTGGTGAGATTCCGATTCTGGCTGCTGTCCACTCGACGTCGGCTCCGAAGATTGTAAGGGCAGTTCCGTTCCTACTGAATTGGACGGGATCTGTTGTGTTTGAATCTGTGGGATGGTCCTGGAATTGTTCCTTCAGAATTCCTCTCTTCCACCTTTCTATACCGCTTTCTTGAGGGACGAGACGGCATTGACGAGGCCAACTTTCTCTTGTCCCGGGATACCTGGGCCTCCGGTCTCTTCTTCCTCTGTATGTTCTCAACCCAAGATTCGTGCCTTCCTCTTTTCTCTCTCTCCGTCCAACGTGGCTTTCTTTTCCTAAAATTATACACATCACCCCCCGAAGAAACAGTAGACTCCGTCCGCACACGTTTTTTCCTTCTCACCTCCTCTCCATCGCGTCTATTCGTAACTATATCTCTACTACCTTCCAAATTTCCTGATTCTGATCCTCTACGACAATTCCCATCACTTTCTGATTGCATTAATCTCGGATGCCTATCATCCGACTTGCCTGATGCTACTGCATTATGATCACTACTTCTCGCAATTTCCGATTCGGCAACACTGTCCTCTGATTCTCTTTGATGGTAAATTCTCGCCTGATCCATATTAACAGTTATTCTTTTACCAAACTTTAATATTACTAAATTATTATTTTTCACACTCAGAACTTTATAGGGGCCCTCAGACTTTGGCATAAATTTACCCACCATTTTCTTACTTGCCGAACTCAACGGGTGAGTTTGAACTAACACTAGATCATCAACCTTCACATTAACTTCACGCCTCAAAGGGGTACTCCACTCTAATTTATTGATCTTTTACATAGGTTCCCTACAGTGCATCCCATTCGGGCGGCGAGGATCAGGGGAAAACCTTCTTTTAAGGAAAAAACCCTGATCATGCACTTTACTTAAGTGCTAATAAATATAAAAAAAAATTTACAATAATATCTTCGTACAACATCAATCTTTCATCTCATCACTATGTTCAGGGACTGCTGCCCTGAAAGGAAACCTTGTCAATTTTCTTTCTAAAACATGACATTAAATGCACAGAACTTTTATACAACTTCCTTATTGACATAAATATGGCATACATTATATTATATATATATAGTCTCATAACAAAATAACCTTTATCTGGTTTCATTTTCAAAAAATTCCCAATCAATCGCGCTCCGCTGTTAATGTTTTTGTTAGTATTCCTAATTATACGCCGCGCCCCGAAACCAGACACTACTTATACATCTTAATAATTACACACAAAAATATATACATTTTTTACATACAATATATTACAACAAACAATACAAGTAATCTCACATATAAAGCCTCGTCTTTGTGTAGCAAAACAATTGCAATTTAACAAATGTTTTTCCACAATTTGGAAAAAAAATTAAATACAAAAGCTTTTTCAATCGATATGAAAATGCACACAACGCAGTGACTTTTGTACGCTAATTTTACAAAAAAAAATAGACTAGGCCACATGGAAAATACTCTAAACTGTCTGTCAGAGGAAAATAAACAAATTAGAATTATACAACCTGGCTAGTCTTTAGATCAAATCTGCATAGGCTTTGTCTCCAACCACGGCCTCTGTACTGGATGACCTTGTCCTAGGGCTGTCCTCTCTGCGCTCCCACCTTCTGGGTCTCCTCTTCCATTGAGTCCGCTGAAGCTGATATGCTCCTGCTGAGGCGTTTCTTCCATTTGGTGAGATTCCGATTCTGGCTGCTGTCCACTCGACGTCGGCTCCGAAGATTGTAAGGGCAGTTCCGTTCCTACTGAATTGGACGGGATCTGTTGTGTTTGAATCTGTGGGATGGTCCTGGAATTGTTCCTTCAGAATTCCTCTCTTCCACCTTTCTATACCGCTTTCTTGAGGGACGAGACGGCATTGACGAGGCCAACTTTCTCTTGTCCCGGGATACCTGGGCCTCCGGTCTCTTCTTCCTCTGTATGTTCTCAACCCAAGATTCGTGCCTTCCTCTTTTCTCTCTCTCCGTCCAACGTGGCTTTCTTTTCCTAAAATTATACACATCACCCCCCGAAGAAACAGTAGACTCCGTCCGCACACGTTTTTTCCTTCTCACCTCCTCTCCATCGCGTCTATTCGTAACTATATCTCTACTACCTTCCAAATTTCCTGATTCTGATCCTCTACGACAATTCCCATCACTTTCTGATTGCATTAATCTCGGATGCCTATCATCCGACTTGCCTGATGCTACTGCATTATGATCACTACTTCTCGCAATTTCCGATTCGGCAACACTGTCCTCTGATTCTCTTTGATGGTAAATTCTCGCCTGATCCATATTAACAGTTATTCTTTTACCAAACTTTAATATTACTAAATTATTATTTTTCACACTCAGAACTTTATAGGGCCCTCAGACTTTGGCATAAATTTACCCACCATTTTCTTACTTGCCGAACTCAACGGGTGAGTTTGAACTAACACTAGATCATCAACCTTCACATTAACTTCACGCCTCAAAGGGGTACTCCACTCTAATTTATTGATCTTTTACATAGGTTCCCTACAGTGCATCCCATTCGGGCGGCGAGGATCAGGGGAAAACCTTCTTTTAAGGAAAAAACCCTGATCATGCACTTTACTTAAGTGCTAATAAATATAAAAAAAAATTTACAATAATATCTTCGTACAACATCAATCTTTCATCTCATCACTATGTTCAGGGACTGCTGCCCTGAAAGGAAACCTTGTCAATTTTCTTTCTAAAACATGACATTAAATGCACAGAACTTTTATACAACTTCCTTATTGACATAAATATGGCATACATTATATTATATATATATAGTCTCATAACAAAATAACCTTTATCTGGTTTCATTTTCAAAAAATTCCCAATCAATCGCGCTCCGCTGTTAATGTTTTTGTTAGTATTCCTAATTATACGCCGCGCCCCGAAACCAGACACTACTTATACATCTTAATAATTACACACAAAAATATATACATTTTTTACATACAATATATTACAACAAACAATACAAGTAATCTCACATATAAAGCCTCGTCTTTGTGTAGCAAAACAATTGCAATTTAACAAATGTTTTTCCACAATTTGGAAAAAAAATTAAATACAAAAGCTTTTTCAATCGATATGAAAATGCACACAACGCAGTGACTTTTGTACGCTAATTTTACAAAAAAAAATAGACTAGGCCACATGGAAAATACTCTAAACTGTCTGTCAGAGGAAAATAAACAAATTAGAATTATACAACCTGGCTAGTCTTTAGATCAAATCTGCATAGGCTTTGTCTCCAACCACGGCCTCTGTACTGGATGACCTTGTCCTAGGGCTGTCCTCTCTGCGCTCCCACCTTCTGGGTCTCCTCTTCCATTGAGTCCGCTGAAGCTGATATGCTCCTGCTGAGGCGTTTCTTCCATTTGGTGAGATTCCGATTCTGGCTGCTGTCCACTCGACGGCGGCTCCGAAGATTGTAAGGGCAGTTCCGTTCCTACTGAATTGGACGGGATCTGTTGTGTTTGAATCTGTGGGATGGTCCTGGAATTGTTCCTTCAGAATTCCTCTCTTCCACCTTTCTATACCGCTTTCTTGAGGGACGAGACGGCATTGACGAGGCCAACTTTCTCTTGTCCCGGGATACCTGGGCCTCCGGTCTCTTCTTCCTCTGTATGTTCTCAACCCAAGATTCGTGCCTTCCTCTTTTCTCTCTCTCCGTCCAACGTGGCTTTCTTTTCCTAAAATTATACACATCACCCCCCGAAGAAACAGTAGACTCCGTCCGCACACGTTTTTTCCTTCTCACCTCCTCTCCATCGCGTCTATTCGTAACTATATCTCTACTACCTTCCAAATTTCCTGATTCTGATCCTCTACGACAATTCCCATCACTTTCTGATTGCATTAATCTCGGATGCCTATCATCCGACTTGCCTGATGCTGCTGCATTATGATCACTACTTCTCGCAATTTCCGATTCGGCAACACTGTCCTCTGATTCTCTTTGATGGTAAATTCTCGCCTGATCCATATTAACAGTTATTCTTTTACCAAACTTTAATATTACTAAATTATTATTTTTCACACTCAGAACTTTATAGGGGCCCTCAGACATTGGCATAAATTTACCCACCATTTTCTTACTTGCCGAACTCAACGGGTGAGTTTGAACTAACACTAGATCATCAACCTTCACATTAACTTCACGCCTCAAAGGGGTACTCCACTCTAATTTCCCCTCAGGGGGCTCACCTTCTTTAGGTGAGTACGGGTGTCACAATCCGAGGTACCCTAGTGATCTTTTCCTCTTCCCAAGGGGTTTACTGTCTTTGGTAAACTCGGGTGTCACGAACCCGGGGTACCCT